>JAGKTI010023408.1:0-14817 GCA_018397915.1 Birgus latro
TGAGAGACAAAGGCGAAAGAGTTTACCTAGGCAGGGTGTAAGCACAGAAGCACAGTTTTTGAGGACAACAGGAGGGACTCCATCAGGACCGTATGCCTTTTTAGTATTGAGGCCAGTAATGGCAGAGAACACATCAGCTGAAGAAATTTTAATGTCAGACAATAGGAAGTCAGAGGGGGGAAGTGATGGAGGAATAGCACCGGAATCGTCTAAGGTGGAATTGGAGGAGAAAGTCTGAGCAAAGAGATCTGCCTTATCAGTAGAAGAAATAGCTACAGAGCCATCAGAGTAGAAAAGAGGAGGGAAGGATGATGAGGTAAAGTTGTTAGAAAGGTTTTTGGCAAGGTGCCAGAAGGAGCGAGAAGAATTCGAGTTGGAGAGTTGGGAACATTTAGCACGGATGAAATTGTTTTTAACAGAGCGAAGAACAGACTTAGCACGATTCCGGGCAGAAATATATAAAAGGTGTGATTCAGTAAAACCTCGATATAACGGACTTCAGTAGACCGGAATTCGCTTTTATCGGACTCGAGGAGCTACCGGACTAAATTCCTATATATCGGAAAAAGTCCGATATAGCCAGAAAGCAGTCCGGACTGCCTGACAACTTCAGCTATGTTCACCACAATAAGACAAGTAAAAGACATGTTTTTCAGTGCACAGTACAGTATTATTATACCATTTGATTAATGTAGTGAAGGCATAACACAGTACAATACTGCAGTGGTGGTGAAAACTACCGATGCAATCCGGACTATTGTCTGATATATCTGAAAAAGTCCGGATTAGCAGGAGTATGTCCGGATGTCGCTTTTATCGGAAAATCGCATATTTTGGACTGGCCTGAGCCCCAATTAGTCCGTTATAGTGAGGTCTTACTGTATTTTTAAAAAGTCAGTCGGAGCGCGAATATCCCCGTGGGATGGGCACGGCGCCTCTCCGACAACCCCGTGGTTTAAGGGTTAAAAGTAGACATACACTTTTTTTTTTCTAAAACTCAGTTGCTTGTACATATGGTGTACAAGTACAATAAAAGTTTACAGCATATTATTTATATACAGTTTAACCTCGATATAACGGACTTCAATAGACTGGAATTCGCTTTTATCGGACTCGAGGAGCTACCAGACTAAATTCCTATACAGTAATCACCCTGCTATCCGGATGACCAATAACCGGACACCTCACTGTTCAGACATGGTTGGCTGGGACGTTCGGAACCCAAAAATGCCCCCCAAATTGGCAAAAACCCGAAGAAAAATCCAATTTTTTTTTACGCATCAGTTTGAATTCTCTGCTTGAGCCAACCAGTTGTGTTATCGCGCCACCCGCCTGCTCTCACTCTACCCCACTTCCCACCCAGTCGCTGGATCATGAACATGCTCTTGCCATGGCCGCTCAAGTGCTTGCTATTGTGGTGGTGCCCTACCTCTTGCAGGGCTTGCTGCTCCTCACGTATCCTACGTGAATTCAGCCTCCCTCGCTCTACCTTGTTTGATATCAAGAAGTCCCGAGACAAATTCTACCAGTACATGGCTGACTTCGCTTCGAAAACCAGATCGAACGTGGAGAGGAAGGTTGTGTTTACTCCCAAGTATGCAGAAATCTACCGTTCCACGCTCATTTGGTATCGACAGCAACATGCTGCTGGTGTGCTGGTACGTGATACGGAGCTGAAAACTGCTGCCGAGAAGTTCGCAAGGCTTCACAACACCCCAGACTTCAAGGCATCCAAAGGTTCAAGTTACGGCACGGACTTACCAACAGTAAGGCCTATGGTGAAGCTTTGGACGCCATCGAGGAGGGAATAGAAGAGTTTCGGCAGGTGAAGGGCTTGATCGACAGGGAGGGCCTCACTCTCAGTCAAGTCTATAATGCTGACGAAACTGGCCTGTTCTATCGCTTAGTGCCCACGAACACTCTTGCCGAGGAGACGGAGAAGCGTATACCTGGCTGCAAGCTGCTGCTTTGTGTTATGCCAATGCTAACGGCATGCACCGACCCAAGCCCGTTATTGTTGGACGTGCAAAGCTGCCTCGGTGCCTCCTTAGGTTAATGGATGTCCTCCCTGTCATGTGGTATCATTCTGTGAAGACTTGGTTCACACCCAAGATCTTCAGAGATTGGTTCCACTAACACTTCATCAAGGAGGTTATCCATTATCAGAAGAAGACACTGAAAATCCACGCGACCAGGTAAAGACCCTCCTGATTATGGACACTGCACCTGCGCGCATCCGTCCAACAAGGAGTTGGTGGCTGAGAATGGCCACATTAGGTGCTTGTTTTTGCCACCTAATTCAACTGCTCTCATCCAACCAATGGACCAGGGAGTGATGTGGCAACGAAGAGGTTGTACCGACGGAGGTTTTTGGACGAGGTGATGTTTATCCTCGAGGACGAAGACAAGCACAGGGAAGGACGAGACACGTGAGGCCAGCTGACTGTGGAAAACCTTCGCCACTACAACATCAAGTCTGCCATCTACAAATGGGCCAGTGCATGGAAAGAAGTCTCTATCAAGACTTTGGAAAGTGGTTGGTCTCGTCTGGTTCATGGAACTAACTTGGTGCACGACTTTCTAGTTTTTGACGTGGATGACTTCCATGCATGTCTTCGTGCGGGTGGACACGATGTGGATGTGGACGAAGTGCGTGAGTGGTTGGATGACAACGAGGACGATCCTGGGTATCAAATCCTGTCAGATATTGAGATCGCATCTTCAGTTGCCCGTCCGACGAGGACAGCGACGATGATGCGGACTCCTCTCATCACGTCACTACTCTAGCCATCCCCAAGCTGTGCGCTCTCCGAGAATATGTGGAGTTCATCCTGGACTACCTAGAACACCTGGACTGCGACAGGGAGATGGGGCCCTTGGGACTTGTGGAGGAAGTGTGAGCTTTCAGGCAGCGCGTCATAAATCGTCAGAATCGTCGTTGCTTGCGTCAGTCAACCATTGACAGTTCTTTCAGGCCTGTCACCCCCCACCGTGCTCAGCCCTCGCTCCACACCAATGCCTCCCCAAGACAGGCCTTCAAGCTCCAAGCTACAGCCCAACACATCAGCCATGGTGGAGTCACCACTGGATGTGAGTTTGCGGCTATCTTCAGAGTCCTCTGCAGTGGGTAGCCCATCACCACGTCCCTCCGATGAGCCCCTAGGCCGCCTCGAGCAGCTCCTCTCAGACTTTGACAGTGATTAAGCATCAAGGACTCGCCACTAGACCACATGGGAATTAATAGTTCTGTGTAGTGTGAAAAACATGAAAAGAATGTGGATTTCTGAGTGAATAAAATTTGGTGAAAAGTGCTGGTGAGTGTGAAGTGCAGCGCAGGTGCCAAGAATTTAGTGAATTGATTCAGTGGATTCCTGCAGGTGCTTCAGGTGCACCTTCATACTGTCAGAGTCTGGGAGGATGGAGGCGGGTATTCCTCAGGACGGCCACAGCCTTGTTGTAAGTACCTTAACTTCTGCAAAAATCCTTGTTTTGTTCTTCCCATTTCATTAATTTCATGCATAGACTGTGAGAAAGGTGATTTTCATAATTTTCATGTCTAACCTTTTTTCAGAATGATGTAAAGTGGTAAAAAATTTCCATAAATCTAAATCATAAAAAGGTGATTTCCAGTGATCATATTTTGGTTAAAATTCAATTAATTCATGTTTTGTGTCCATTATTTTAGTGCATAAGCTGTGAAATAGGTGATTTTCATAGTGATTGCCATGTCTGATACTTACATATGCTGCCAAGTGGTGAACACCTATGCCTTACTTACCTCAAAATCATCATTTTTTTTTATTAAAATTCAATTAATGCATGCTTTGTGTCCATTATTTTAGTGCATAAGCTGTGAAATAGTTGATTTTCATAGTGATTGCCATGTCCGATAGTTATACTATGCTGCCAAGTGGTGAACACCTATGCCTTACTCACTTCAAAATCATCATTTTTTGGTTAAAATTCAATTAATTCTTGCTTGTTGTCCATTATTTATGTGAATGGAGTCCTAAATAAGTGCCATGCATGTCCGGTAGGGAGGTAGGTAGGTGGTTTTCTAATTTAGGTTAGGGTAGGGTCAGGAATGACCAGTGCTGGAGCTTCAGGGCCAAAATCCGAACAAGACCACTTTCCGGACATGCCTTTGGCTCTATTACGTCGGATAGTGGAAAGATTACTGTATGTCGGAAAAAGTCTGATAAAGCCAGAAGCAGTCCTGACTGCCTGACCACTTCAGCTATGTTCACCACAATAAGGTAAATAAAAGACATGTTTCTCAGTGTACAGTACAGTACAGTATTATTACACCATTTGATTAATGAACTGAAGGTATAACACAGTTCAGTACTGCCATGGTAGTGACAACTGTTTAAAAATCATTGGTGCACTCCGGACTAATGTCTGATATATCGGAAAAAGTCCGGATTAGCAGGGGCGAGTCTGAGTGTTGCTTTTATCGGAATTTTGCATTTCTCGGAATGATTTGGGCTCCAATTAGTCCGTTATAGCGAGGTCTTGCTGTACTTTTTAAGTACCCAGTACCAAGCTTGAACTTCATCCGATTCTTACTTCATGCTTCTGATGTTGCAGTATTTTCTCGCACCGCAATCTCAACGTAGGTCCTCAGTGTGATGAGACTATTGTGTATCACCCCTGAAGCCTCATTGCCTACAGACAGCTCATTTGCTTCCTTAACCACTTAATCGCGGGCCGTCACTTTCATGACGCTCGGTGGCAATGGCTCGGGCCATGGGCCGTCAGTTGGGTGCCTCTGTTTTCTTTTTAAGTAGCCGGGGCTTTCAAGATATAAATACAGTATATATGAAAAGCTTTAGGAGAAGCCTGAGTGATATTTGTATCACTCAGGCTAGTTTTGGCCAATATTTTAAAGAAGTAAGTCAGAGTGCGAATTACCACTGGTGGGAAGTGCCAGGACCGCCTCCCACAACCCGGCTGTTTAGGGGTTAATTGAAAAAATGTCCGTTAACAAACTGTCAGCACGAGTCTTTTCTGATCAGCTGACTGGCACAGACAATCGTGCTCTTGTATAAGGTGTACCATTTCATTACTATCAATAATTGTGAATTCCTACAAGCCTCAGAATACCTCCAAAATAATACAGTAAACTTAATTACCCAGTGTAATTCAGCTAACCCCCACACTGGATGTTGCAGAATGTGCTATCCATTCAGCATTGAGCTAGGTAATGCATAGTACCCCCAAGTGGCTATCCATTTAGCGTTGAGCCAGATATTTTGTCATTATCTGTCTCAACCCTCCTATAAACTTTCCTACAGTGTTGTGCTTGAGTAGATGATTAAAATTAAGCATTAAATACAATGCAAGAAAAATGTATAAGGAAGAAAAATGAACTTTACTTTGTTTTTGTTGATTTGGAGAAGGCCTTTGACAGAGTCCCTAGAGAGGTGGTGAAGTGGGCAGTGATAAAGCTTGGGACTGAGGAGTTGATGGTTAGGGTGGTTATGGCCATGTGTGTGGGTTTTCGAACTTAGGTCAGGGTGAATGGAGAGTGATGAGTTTTCTGTGAATGTTGGTGTGCACCAGGGGTCAGTTATGAGCCCCTTGTTTTTATCATGGTACTTGAAGTCCTCTCACATGACTTCAGAAATGGACTCCCGTGGGAGATGTATGCCGATGATTTGGTGTTGATTGCAGAGAATGAAAGGGAGGCGGAGGAGAGATTTAAGAAGTGGAGAGATGGTATGGGGCACAAGGGCTTAAGAGTAGATGCAGGTAAAACAAAAGTGATGGAAGCGAGAGAGTGGCCATGTGCAATTTCCAGCAAGGGTATGGGAAGTAATTCCATCTTGTGCAGTGTCTATGATAAGAGGGTGCATGAGAGATATATGCTAATTTCATGTGTGAGGTGTGTCGGGGAGAGCAGGTGGAGATTGTCAGGCGCGAATGGATTGAACTTGCTGGTGAGTCGCTTGAGTGTATGGAAGAGCTTTGTTATTCGGGAGACAGGTTATGTGCTGGTGGTGGGGCTGGAGCTAGCTCTGTGGCTAGAGTGAGGAGTGGTTGGAAGAAGTTCAGGGAGCTGTTGCCTCTCCTGACATTGAGAGGACTCTCCTTACGTGCTAAGGGGTCTTTGTATGCAGCATGTGTTAGGAGTGTGATGCTGTTTGGTAGTGGGACCTGGGCAGTAAAGGAAGAGGATATTCGCAGGTTTAAACGTACAGAAATGACAATGATTAGGTGGATGTGCAGTGCGTCCCTTCGTGCACGGCCTGGGGAGGCTGGGTTTACGATGGAAGAGTTGAGAGGTAGGATGGAACTGGAGTGTATTGGTGTTGTGATGAGGAGATGTAGGCTGAGGTGGTTTGGACATGTGGAGAGGATGGGGGATGATAATTGGGTACAGAGCGTGAGAGGTGTTAATATTGAGGGAGGGGTAGACCGAGAAAGACTTGGGACGAGGTCATTAAGTGTGACTTAAGGGTTAAGGGACTGAACAGGGAGGCTGCCAGGGATCGAGCAGCGTGGAGAGCCGCTATTAGGTGACCAAGGCCGACGTATGCAAGCATGTTGGAGCCTTCAAAAACGAAACGAAACGACGAAACTTATTGCACTGTACCAACGTGTTTATTGGTCTCAGGGCTTTCATATGCATTTCACCTGTAGTAGTAGTTGTTCCCTAGGCAGTCTGGCCAAACAGCCCCAGATCCCTAAGGAAGGCCACGGCCGAGACCGGGCTTTCCCACAGAGCTCTCAAGGAGTGTATGTTGTGTTGTTGGCTTAGGTGATTGTGTGCTGTGCAGTTTTCCATGATGTGCTTAATTGAATGGGGTGCTGTGTTACATCCTGGACATGCGTCAGCGACGGAGTCATCCAGCCTCTTCTGATAACTTAAGAGGGCTGGATGATGCCCACATCTCAGCCTGCCCAGGTGGACCCTGTCCTCACGAGGGAGATAGGATTCAGAAGGATGGATATTAGGAGGCTGTGCATGCAGCTGTGTGTTGTCTTTAAGTGACTGAATGGATCGGCAAGTGATTTGAGTATGGATATGCTTCTGGAAGCAGGTCTGAGGAGGGCGGGGGGAAAGAGATGACAGTATTTGTGTATGATATCGTGTGCTGGGTGTTGTTTTGATGTTCCTTGGTGTGTGTGGATGTGCTGCCATGTAGTGTAGTGGAGTGGATGTTCTGATGTTCTGGGTTTGTAGAGGCTGCAGCAAGAATTTGGGTGCCTCTCATGTCTAGATGATCCTTGATTTTGAGGACTTTGGTTTCTTGGTGTAGGTGGTCTGTAGGTGTAGTAGCTGTGCAGCCTTTGATTATTTTTAGGGGCTTGTTTTGTATGGTCTGAAGAGTATTATAGTGTGTTTTAGTGAGGTTAGGAGCCCAAGCAGGGCTTGCATAATTCATCACTGAACGTATATATTGTTTGTATACTGTGGTGGTGGTTTCTTTGTTGTGTCCAAATGTTGTATGGGCAAGTGACTTCAAGGCATTGAGTCTAGGTGTTAATTTATTTTTGATGTTTGTGATGTGTTGTTTAACTGACAGTGATGTATTTACCTATTTGTAGTATACAGGAATTGAGCTAAGCTCGTGTTGTCCCGTCTCCATATCTACATTCATCTAGTCTAGTTTTAAATACATGAATGTTTTTCGCCTGCACCACCTCTTCGTCTAAGTCATTCCAAATACTTATGCTTCTATTCGGGAAACTGAACTTTTTGAGATCATCAAGACATCTACTTTTCCTCAACTTGAAGCCATGACCTCTTGTTCTTCCATCATCCAACACAAAAAGATCCTCTCTATCCACCCTTTCCAATTCTCTTACATTTCTAAATATCGTGATCAAGTCACCTCTTTCCCTTCTCTCGTGCAATGTTGGTAACTTCAGTTTTTCCAATCTCTCCTCGTAGGTGAGTTCCCTTAAACACGGTATCATCTTCGTTGCCATCCGTTGGACCCTTTCTAGTTTATCAATATGCTTCTTCAAATGAGGTGACCATACCACCGCCGCATACTCTAGTCTTGGTCTTATCATGGTCACTATCAACTCCCTCAACATTTCCTCATCCATATAATTAAAAGCCACTCTCATGTTGGTCAGTAATCCATAAGTTCCCCCAATAATTTTGTTTATATGCTTTTCTGGTGACAAGTCATCCCGAATAATCACTCCCAAATCTTTCTCATCCTTTCTTTTACTAATCATCTCATTGCCCATTTTATATGTCCAGTGTGGTCTTCTTTCACTTATACCCATTTCTAATACATGACACTTCTTGCCATTAAAGTCCATTTTCCAAGTCTGGCTCCAGCTGTGTATTTTGTCCAAGTCCTCTTGCAGTTCTTTACAACTATCAATACATTTAATATGTTTCATAATTTTAGCATCATCTGCAGACATACTCATGTAACTATTCAAACCCTCTGGCAAATCATTTACATATATCAGAAACATTACTGGGGCCAAGACAGAGCCCTGGGGTACTCCACTAGTCACATTTCTCCATTGTGATACCTTGTCTCTTATTACTGTTCTCATCTGCCTTCCTATCAAATAATCTCCCATCCACTTTAATAGTTTCCCATGCACCCCTCCAAATGTCCTCAACTTCCACAGTAGTCTCTTATAGGGTACCCTGTCAAATGCTTTCTTAAGATCCAGATAGACACAGTCTGCCCATCCCTCTCTCTCCTGTATGACATCTGTTACCCTACTGTAGAAACTTAGTAGGTTAGTAATACATGATCTTCCTTCCCTAAAACCAAACTGTCTTGGTGTTATCACTTCATTTTCTTCTAAATACTTTATCCATCTTTTTCTAATAACTTTCTCACAGATTTTACAAACAATACTAGTAAGTGACACAGGTCTATAATTAAGTGGATCCTCCCTATCTCCTCCCTTAAAGATTGGCACAATACTTGCTCTTTTCCAATCTTTAGGTAACTGTCCATTTTCAAGCGAGGTTTTGATAATGACATAAACCGGCCACACTAACTGGTCGGCACATTCCTTCAGGATCCATCCAGCCACACCATCTGGTCCCATTGCTTTTCTCACATCCAAATCCTTCATCAGCTGTAGCACCTCATCCATGTCAACTGTAATTTCGGTCATTCTCGTCAGCCTGGGTTCCATTTCAGGCTCCCTATATTCGTCTTCCAATACATAAACTGACTGTAGCTTGTTGTTCATTATTTCACACAAGTCTTCCTCTCTTTCGTATGTTTCATCTCCATCCCTCAGTCGTATTATACTGTCCTTAACTTTCATTTTGCCATTTACAAACCTATAAAATAGTTTTGGCTCTTTTTTACAGTTAGATACAATATCTTTTTCGTATTTCCTTTCCTCTTCTCTCCGTATCCTTACATATTCATTTCTAACCTGCTTGTACTCCTCCCAGGCCCTTTCACTACACCTTCTTCTCACTTTCTTCCATGCTTTTTTTCTTGCCTCTTGTGCCATCCTACATCTGTTGTTAAACCATTCTTTCTTCCTTTCCATAGCTGCAGAAAATTTTGGGACTTACTTAGTAACTCCTGTTTTATATACTTCTATCAAAAACTCATATTTCTCATCAACATTTGTGATCATATTCATTTTACTCCATTCTACATTTTGGAAAAAGTTTCTCAGGGAAGCAAAGTCTGCCTTCCCATAATTGTATCTATTTTCTCTGTGTTTTTCATCTCTTTCTCCTTCCCTCACTCCTACCACGTCCATCTCAATTACCAGATGATCACTTTTACCAAAGGGGCAATGGTAGGTTATGTTCCTCACATCATTTGGGTCCTTTGTGAATAGTAGGTCAAGCCTGGATGGTTCATCAACACCCCTAATTCTTGTGTTTTCTTTGATCAACTGGGTTAACATGTTTTCCATCATCATCAATTCCATTAATTTATTTCCCCATGATTCTTCATTGTTCCCAGCATCCATACTTTCCCAATCAACTTCTCTACAGTTAAAATCTCCCATTAATATTATTCTATTTCTTCGTTCAATTAACATTTCTAGCCTAATAATGGATTCACTTACTAACTGTTCGTAATCTTCCTTTGTCCATGCCCTAGTTTTGGGGGGCATATAAAAAACTATTACATCCGTTTTTTCTTCATAATTGTCCTCTATTTCAACTCCCAAAAGTTCAGCCTTAGTATTTTCAATTTCTATATTCTTTACTCTTAGGTCATTATGGGTTAATATCACTATTCCTCTCCCAAATTTGCCTTCTCTGTCCTTCCTCCAAATCTTATAATTATTCCAGCCAAATAACTTTATATCAACATCTCGGGGCAATTTAGTCTCTACTAGGCAAACAATTTCAGGTTTATTTTCATTTAAGTAGTCTCCAATTTCCCCTTTCTTAGATATTAATCCATCTACGTTACTATACATGATGCTCAGATTTGCTGCACTGTTGTTATCTTTACTCGTTCTTCTCTTTTTCATATTCATATCCATCCCCTTTGTTTCCTTCACGTCTAGTTCTTCACATACCACTTCCTTGCCTTCATATCCATCACTCTCCAAAAAAAAGTTTTACGTTCTTCCTCTGTCCTCCTGTCATTTTTTTCCTTTACTTGGTCCTTCAAAGATTTTAAGACTTCTCTTTCTTCTTCATTCAAGTCTTTTCTTACTATAATATTTTCCATTCCTGCCTCTTTACTTAGTTTCCAGGTCACCTTAAGTATGTCATTTACAACACTTTCTGAAGACATCTTAACTCTCATTGGTCTTGCTTCCCCTTTCTTATATGGCCCTATCCTCCTTACTTCCTCAATTTCTTTTTCCCACTTGTTTCCTTCGGGATCGATCTTGTCCAATATTTGCCTCACCTGATTTGAGTCTCTCTCGAGTCTCACAGACCTAACTTTTTCTTCTTCCTCCCTGTTTCCAAATATTATCACACATCTGTTCCTTTCTACTGTTTCTCTCACAATTTTCTCTTTTTTCTTCAATATTTTCACTACATTTTCTTCCATTTTTTCGTGTTCATTTCCCTTTCTTCCTGAATAATTTCCCTTAAACTGACTACTTCTTTCTGTTCTTCTTCCACATGTGCCCACTTTGCCTTTTGCTCTTCTAACACACTACTTACCTTCTCTGTTTGGTTACTGCTTTCTTCTAGTTTTCTCCGTAATTCAACATTTTCTCGTTTTAAATTCTCGATCTCCTGGTTCGCTGTCTCATTGGCCTGTATCAAACTCTGTATAGTATTTTCGTTTTTTTCAGGCATGTCTCTTGATACTCGATCTTCCACTTTCTTTTCTAGACCACTAATTCTCATAATCAATGTGTTAACCAGATCCATTACATTTGTTTCACTGTCAAATCCTGGGAATTCCGGTTCCCCAGTGTTTACATGGTCGGCCATGTTTAAGGTCGGTTGCAGTACTAAACTGAACAGCTGTTCCCGAAATTCCTATAAAAACATTCATGTATACTTAATGACAATAGTTCTTTACATTTTTGATAGACTATAATAACTTGCAATACTTAAAATTATTAACAAGACTGGAGACAGGACAATTCCTGAAAACTACTTAGGGTTTGTTGAGGCGGTTTGAGACACGTCTTCTTGCTGTGGCTGCCACTCCATGTGAGTGGCTCTGTTTGTGCATAGGAAGCTATATGTATCTGTGGTGTGTGGGGTGTGGGTATGTCATGCATGTATAGGTTAAATAGTGTAGGGGACAAAACAGATCCTTGGGGGACACCATTTGTGAAGTTTCTGATGTTCGAAGACCGACCAGCAAAAGTTACATGTGCACATCTGCCTGCTAAGTAGTTTGCCAGCCATTCTTTTTGTGTTATTGTGCATGTTTGTGTTGAATGTTTTGTTTGTGAGATTGTGGTGGGGGATGGAATCAAAAGCTTTACTAATGTCTGGTGTGACAAGGAGTGTTTTGTGTGGTGGCCTAGCTGAATTCATGCCATCAAAAACTCTCTGTGTAAGGTCTGTAAGAAGAGTGTTTGTGGATTGTAGTGGCCTAAAACCATGTTGTGATGGGGCTAGGGGGGTGTGAGGTGTAACTAGTTGTAGTACCAGTCTTTCAGTGACTTTGGAGGGGATGCAGAGGAGTGTGATGGGGCGGTGTGAGGAAGGTAACGTGGGGTCTTTGTTGGGTTTGGGGATAGTGATGATAATGCCATGCTTCCAGGTGTTGGGTATTATGTTGTGTGAGTAGCTGTAGTTTGATATGTTGGTNGTTTGGTTGTAAGTGAAAGGTGCAAAGTCTGGGTCTGTGGGGAACTGTCTCTTACATCGGATGATACGTTTGTTGTCACAGTGGGGGTTTAGAGGGCTGATATGTGAAAAGTGATTGATGAGAGTGTTTGTTTGTTGTTTGTTTGAAGGTATGGTGTCTGTTGTTGTGATGGCAGCATGTGATTGTTTAATGTTGCTGTTGGAGAGTGTGATGCTGTTTAGTGTTTTGTAGAGTTTGCTGGTGTTTGTTTTGTGATCAAGTGTTTGGAGATAATTATTCCAATTTAGTGTTTGCTGTTCTCATATTTTATTGTTTATTTGAGTGTTGAGTTCTTGTTTTTTTTGTTCTGTGTCATGTGTATGGGGTGTTGGGGAGTGTCGTAGTGTGTCCCATTGTCTGATGAGGCCTTGAATTTCTGGTGTGAAATTGGGGTTGTGTCTTTTTCTGTTGCCTCTAGGGATGTGTCTTTTGCCTGCATTTAGTATAATTGTATTGAAAGTGTGCACAGTGGTGTTGATGTTTGTGATGGAAGTACTGTTTAATGTTTCAGTGTTGTTCTGTTTCAGCACTGAATCCCTCCCAGTTGGCTCTCTTATAATTAGTGTGTGTGTGTCTGTGGCCAGCTGGGGTGATTCTGGTTTTGGTAGTGATGATGACCTGTTGGATTATGTACTGTACAGTATTTGCATAGGTTGGAAAAGATTAGAAGTATAGAGATTTCCAGGGGATGTAAAGTGAAAGAAGTTGTATACTAACACCCACCATCCATATTGAATACATGCAATGGCTGTCTTATGCAGGACTGGTGTATTGGTATTAGCAGGGGTATTTTTATGACATGTCAGTGGGTCTTCTGGTAGATCAATAAAGTCAGATTTTAATATAATGCCATTTGAATGAAATAAAATTAGTACAGATCAATTTAGATCATCTGTACCAACCACATGCACCCCGTTTTAGGCTTATTCATCATCCTTGATTTTGGCCGGCATTTTTGTCTTTCATATTTTCGGTTTTGAAAATTATACTTTTTTTTGTAAGTAACATAGGTACATTGACTTCAGCATTTGCCTGATGAAGCATTAATCTGTTTGAAAACCATGTAACAGGCGATTCAAAATAAACATGCAAAGACACTTGTAATATTTTGTAATGACAGCGACTGCTGCTGCACTGCACCTCACCCTGAGCCTACTAATCAAACACCGACGACTCGAACGAACTTTGAACATGATACTGTACGGTACAGTGAACAGGCCAACCAAAGTTACCAGTAAGTGAGTATTACAGATTTTATATTATCAGTTGGGTATTATATTTGGTTTGGATTATGCTCAGAGGGTTAGAGCGCTCCGCTCTGGCCGTAGGGTCGGAGGATCGAGTCCACCCAAGGGTCGTTGGTAGACATCAGGAAGGGCATCCGGTCATAAAATGCTACACGCTTCAATCCAAAAAGGCCGACGCATGCAAGCATGTTGCAGCCTTCAAAAACGAAACGAAACGAAACGATTGCTATTGCACCACTTGTCAATGTATTTTAATAACTTCTGCAGTATTTTTCTTAGTAAATCAGGTTTAGAAAACTGGCATAATAACTAATGATTACATTATAGCAGAATTTATTTTGTGTTCACTAATAATTATCGTGGAAGGGATTTTAGAAAGTACGGGTATGTGACTGTATGAGCCGGGAAGAGGTGAGCCTCTTCATTTGAGTTATCAGGTGAGCATTGGCAGCTTTGGGGAGTTTATGGCCAAGGGAATTTATTGTGTGCCTTGCATATTATGTTTTTCAACAGGAAGTACAGTATTTTTGTTTCTTGGCAGAGTCATCTATATATGTGATCATAGTGCCTTCTGTGATTATTATTATTATTATTTTTTTGTTTATTGCTTATCATTGTTAACGTAGATTGAGGTTGGGGTCAGTCTTGGGGTAGCGTAATCTATAGATGTTCAGATAAATTGTTTATAGATAGTGTTCAGGAATTCTGTTGCCCAGTATAGGTTGGTGAATAGGTTATGTGCAGCATGAGTAAGGTGACCAGAGTCCTGTTTTTTTTTTTTACATTTGTCCCACTTTTTACGTTGTGACAAAAATATCCCACTTATTGAGCAGATTATCTAAAATGTCCCACTTTAAAAAAATTGCTGTTACATTAGATAATAACATGACCTTCTTTTATGAAATTCAGATGAATTATTAAAGTTATGCATAATCCAAACCAAATATAATACCCAGTTGATAATATAAAATCTGAAATACTCATTTACTGGTAACTTAGGTTGGCCTGTTCACTATATCATACAGTATCATGTTCGAAGTTCGTTCGAGTCGTCGGTGTTTGATTAGTAGTCTCAGGGTGAGGTGCAGTGCAGCAGCAGTCGCTGTCACTCTCATGTCACTATCTACCTGTCTATCGGTCTGTATGTATGTGTGTGTATATATATATATATATATATATACAGTAGGCGCGGAAAGTATTGACTTTTTTTGCCGACATCATTCTTTTTCGCGTTAAGTGAAGTGAAGTAGGGTCAATACTACCCTCCCCTGTGATGCGAAATGAGCTGACGCTTTTTCAACGGGAGCTGGCAACCCTGCTTGATA
>JAGKTI010023409.1:0-14817 GCA_018397915.1 Birgus latro
GGTGGTGGTGGTGGTAGGGTGGGTTGCAAGGTGGTGGTGGTGGTAGGGTGGGTTGCAGGGTGGTGGTGGTGGTAGGGTGGGTTGCAGGGTGGTTGTGGTATGGTGGGTTGCAGGGTGATGGTGGCTGAGAGGTTGGATGGGTTGTAAGGTGAGGAGGAGGAAGGAAGAGGGAGGAAGAGGAAGGAAGAGAAGAACAAGTGGGAGGAGGAGAAGAACAAGGAGGAGGAGGAGAAGAGGAAGCAGATGGAGGGAGGGAGTCTAATACAATACTTAACTATATGAAATACTAAAACACACAGAGAATAAACACTCAATAATGTTTTCATTTGTTGTATAAGGCCAGCAAGAGGTATCATGAATTTAAGCTTCAGAAATTGCCTGTTAGTCAAATAATAATAATAATACTGTAATAATAATTTTCTGGCAAACCCCCTATCAGTAATTTCTCATTTAAGATACTTTCACTAAGCACAGTTTCTCTATTAATCTGTCAGTCAAAATACAAACACTTTTCACAAACTTCTTAATTACAGTAATCTCAAATGTGTGCTGTGAAAGATCAATGTTAATTGATCCAAAAATATTATTAACTCAAATTTAACAAATACATATCTTGACACTAGTTGCCGTCTTGCATATGATCCTTAAATGCTTAAGAAAAAGTCCCTCTTGCTGGGACCTAACCCTAACTTCACGCAATGTTCACCTAGCAGCAGTTTACAGGAATATACTGTATATCAATTATTAAATGAGGAATTACTTTTTGCTGGCATTATACACAAATAAAACTCACAATTTACACATATTCAGTTTGTAATGATGTGGAAAATGTGCCCTTGCATCTCAGATGATGTATTTTAAAATAATTCAGTCCTATGCATATATATATATATACCGAGCTTCTTAAATACTGTAACCTTGAAATTAAGAGTGCATGGTGGGCCTGCAGAAGTGGTTCAATATTTTCGTATTGTTCACATTTCATTTGTAAAGGCTCCAACATACTTGCGATGACCTAGGTCACCTAATGGCTGCCTGATCTCTGCCAGACTCCCTATTTAGTTCCTTATCCCTGAGTTCACACACTATGGCCTCATTCCAGGTCTCTTTCAGTCTGCCTTTCTCAACCCTACCCCTGATTCTCACCTTCTGCACCCAATCATTATAAAAATGTGGTGCTAAGCAGACAGTTCATGTGGTGGCACTGATATAACCAGGCCATGTCCAGTAAAAAGGGCCAGATGCTCACTCACTGACCATTTAAGCCCCTGGAATCCTGACTACCTCCCACATTTTTCTCTACATACCGTAAGTGCTTTGTAATTTTCAGCTCAATGACTTTCCCATTCAACATCAACACCAATACAATACCAGCTGGTGTTCTCAGTGCCAAAAACCCCTCAAGGCTAAACACACAGACACAGGACAACCAAGGGACTCTCAATCCAGAAAAACATGAAATCGTAAACAACCACCACACCCCAACAAGACCTCCATACAGACTTATAAGGCTGCCTACTCCCCCCAGCCTCACTATGTACATCTTCATAATAAGTTATTTTTATCTGACAGAGCTGGACCAATCCAATGAAACATAGTGAAATTTAGTAATGAGACAGGAATGAGTCTCCTTGATTACTAGTTAAACTGACCCTCCGGTCTGGCCCCACTTTGTCAGAGGAAAATAAAAGCATTATGGCCATTCAAACCACCAAGGACCTATCACTTGACAACTGCCCCAAATTAATTAAAAAGTTACCTTCATCCAAACAAAACATGCACCCTTTTCTGTTTTATTTTTATTTTTTTCCTTTTCTCCTGTTAATAATCTATCTTGTACATACTCAACTTAGCTACTACAGCCATTCAGAACCTTCAATGCTACATGCAATGCCTCAACAACATCCCTCTTCCTCCTCTAACTAACACAATACTTTCCTCTTCTTCCCCTATTCAACAAAACATCTACCTCCTCCTCCTCTACCCAACACTACACTTCCCTCTTCCTCCTCTACCCAGCACTACACTTCCCTCTTCTTCCTATACCCAACACAACACTTCCCTTTTCCTCCTCTACCCAGCACTATACTTACCTCTTCTTCCTATACCCAGCACTACACTTCCCTCTTCTTCCTATACCCAGCACTACACATCCCTCTTCTTCCTATATCCAGCACTAAACTTCTCTCTTCCTCCTCTACCTAACACCTCACACAATTTTTTTTTTCCCTACCTGAACGACCTCCATCTTAAAGGGACTGTGTTCTGAAAGGGATATTATTTTTTTCATACTGTTGAGTGGCTAAAACAAGTATCTGTGCATATTACATGAAGAGGATTTTTTTTTTTTTTAATGCAACGAAGAAGTAACTGAAGGCCAGAAGCCTGCATGATTGTTCCCTCCAAGAAAATAAATAAATAAATAAAACAGAGCCAAATTCAAGATCCACTCATTCTGAGATGCCTGGACAAACTGCCTTAAAATTGAAAAGTTTGGGTGATAATTTCTGGGGCATCAAGCCTGTAAAACTGTAAACAGCTTTATGATATTATTCACACCAATACATTTTACGATGCATATCTTTTCCAGTAAATGGTAGCCACTCTTTCTAAACAGTATATAATTTCTCTCTATGTTGATAAGCATCTAATATGGCATCCTAAATAAATGTTAATACTGTGCAACGTGTTACTGCCACAAGCTGGTCCTGGCAGAGCTCTGGCAGTGGGACGTTTTGTGAACCAGGTTCCTGAATAACAAACTTGGTCTTATTATTCAATTGTTACGTGGCATTCAGTGTCAAGGCATTTTGTATGCACTAACTCCAGAGCTATATAAATCCATTCTGTCACTTTTATTACTCTTTGCTTTTCAGGTGGCTTTACATTAAGTGACAAGCCTAAAGGTTTCTTCTAAGGCAGGAAACCATTTACAATGCTGGGTGGTAACCATATAACCAACCCATATGTGTTCCCAACATGTCAACATGTGGGTTGCTGGAGGGTTAGTGCCCCTCCCTGTAAAATAACCAACTCAAAGACAAACGACCATCCCTCATGGAATGACGCCATCGGGCCATAGATAGACTACATAATCCAAATATTAGCTGTGGTAAGAACTGTCTTCCTATAATGAGAGACAGCAATCATAAATAGTTTCTTATAAGGCACATTCAAGCATGTTGGAGCCTTCAAAAACGAAAAACGAAATAAGGCAACACTAAACAAAGGTGGATGAAAGCATGCTTATCAACCCTCCTGAGATATCACTCATTACATTCAGAATTCTGGCAATATTAACCCCCTCTTGCACAGATACTTGTTTTAGCTACAGTACACACTCACTATCCAGCACCAACACCCATTCAAAACATACACTGGTGCTTCAGAAACATCTGTTCTCATCCTACACCCAACACTAAATTTCACAAAGATATATTTGATGAATGGTGATGGATGGAATACCTCAAATCTGTTGTATGCTGATGATGCAGTACTACTTGCAAATACCAGACAAGAACTTGGTAGGCTAGTGCAGAGTTTTGCTGATGTCTGTGAGTGTCGTGCCTTGAGAGTAAATGTAGAAAAGAATAAAGTAATTGTTATTGAGAGGGAAGGTGACTCCCAGTGCGATGTTACAGTGAATGGAGAGAGACTGGAATAGGTGAGACAGTTCAAATACCTGGGTACAGTGATAGAAAAGAGAGGAAAATGTGCAAAAGAAGTGGAAAGTAGAGTGACACAAGAAAGAAAAGTAGCTGGTGCAATGAAGGCCTTGATAAAAAACTAAGGCTTGAGTGTTGCAGCTGCATGAGGCTTACATGAAGGAGTTAGTGCCAACTTTAACATATGGATGTGAGACTACGGTCTGGCATGAAAAAGAAAAGTAAAAAATAACAGCAGTAAAGCTGGGACTGCTGAAGAATCTATGTGGAGTACAGAGGCTGGATAGGACACAAAAAATGTGATTCATGAAAGATGTGGAGTGAGGAAGTCAGTGGACACCAGAATCAAAGAGGGTGTACTTAGATGGGAAGGCCATGTGGAGAGAATGGATAACAATAGAGTGGTGAAAAAGGTTTATCTGAGCGAATCTAAGACTCAGCTGTCTGAGGCAACTGACAGCAAACCCTTTTCTGTATCCTCCTACTTTCTCTATTCTCGTTTCAAAGCCGAAGGTGGCTGTTGCGTATATGTACGCAACGATCTATCTTGCTCTCGTGTTCCTGAACTTGATTCTTCTGAATTCTCTACTCTCTAGCTTCGGCTTTCCTGTCATTCTCTGACTAAATATATCTGTGCTGTTTACTTATCTCCTAATTCTACTGACTATCAAAAATTCTTTGACTATCTTACTTCTACAATGGAACACATTCTATCCATTTCTCCTTTCTCTGAAATCTCCATTCTAGGAGATTTCAATGTTCACCACCACCTTTGGCTCTCCTCTCCTTTCACTGATCCACCTGGTGAACAAGCCTACATCTTTTCTATCCTTAATGACCTAGAGCAGCTTGTACAGCACCCTACCCGTATCCCTGACCGCCTTGGAGAGAGTTCCAACATACTTGACCTTTTCCTAACAACTAATCCATCTGCTTACACTGTTCATCTTTTCTCTCCGTTGGGCTCCTCCGATCATAATCTTATTACCTTAACATGTCCAATCACTCCAGTACGGCCTGTGGACCCTCCAAAGAAACGCCGCCTGTGGCACTTTGGAGTTGCAGAATAGGAGGCCCTCAGGCAGTACTTCTTTGATTTTCCATGGAATGATTATTGCTTCCTTGGCCGGGAGCCATCTGAGTGTGCCTTGCGCATTACGGAGGTTATTCTCTCGGGCATGGAAGCATACATTCCTTTCTCATATCCTCTGACTAATGCAAGAAAGCCTTGGTTTAATCACGCTTGTTCTAATGCTGTCCGCAACAAGGAGAGGGCCTATAAGAGGTACCGGAGCCAACCTACCCCTGAATCACACCTTTTATATATTTCTGCCCAGAATCGTGCTAAGTCTGTTCTTCGCTCTGCTAAAAACAATTTCATCCGTGCTAAATGTTCCCAACTCTCCAACTCGAATTCTTCTCACTCCTTCTGGCACCTTGCCAAAAACCTTTCTAACAACTTTACCTCATCATCCTTCCCTCCTCTTTTCTACTCTGATGGCTCTGTAGCTATTTCTTCTACTGATAAAGCAGATCTCATCGCTCAGACTTTCTCCTCCAATTCCACCTTAGACGATTCCCGTGCTATTCCTCCATCACTTCCTCTCTCTGACTTCCTCTTGACTGACATTAAAATTTTGTCAGCTGATGTGTTTTCTGCCATCACTGGCCTCAGTGGATGGGAAGTTGTTGAAGGCAGTGAAGAGTATGTATGAGGGTGCTAAGGCTGCAGTGCGTGTGGATGGCAAACTGAGTGAATCTTTCCATTTGAAGGTTGGATTGAAACAAGGATGTGTCATGTCTCCATGGTTGTTCAATCTGTATATGGATGGGGTTATAAAAGAGATACAAGGTCGGGCAGTGGATGTTGGAGTGGCCCCAGTGAGAGAGGGCAGTGTTTGGAAACTCCCTGTACTGTTGTTTGCAGATGATACTGTGTTGTTGAGTGAAGACGAAGGGGAGCTGCAAGGCTTGGTAGATGAGTTTGGGAGAGTGTGTAAGAAACGGAATCTAAAGGTGAATGTGGGGATGAGTAAAGTGATGGTCTTCGAGAGAAGTGAAGCCAGTGAGTGTACAGTGAGATTGGATGGGAAGGAAATGGAGAATGTGAGTGAATTTAAGTACTAGGGTAGTGTGATGAGTAAGGATGGTAGTCTGGAGGGTGAAGTGCTCGAAAGGGTACAGCAGGGAAGGAAGGTTGCTGGTTCGTTGAAAGCAGTGATAAGAAACAGGGAGGTGAGCATGGAAGTGAAAAAGTTGTTACATGACAGTATTGTGATACCAACTCTGACATATGGAAGTGAAGCTTGGACCCTGTTGGAAGGACAGAAGTCAAGAGTGAGAGCAGTGGAAATGAGTTATTTGAGAGGAGCATGTGGAGTCACATGGAGAGACAGACTAACAAATGAGGAAGTGAAGGAGCATTGTGGTGTGCTTGAGGACGTGATGGGAAGCGTTAGGAGAAGCACATTAAGGTGGTTTGGGCATGTGGAGAGGATGGAGAGTGAAAGACTGACGAGGAGAGTGTACAGTATGTGAGTGAGGTGGAGGGGGCGAGCGGGAGGGGGAAGCCTAGGAAGAGATGGAGGGATGGAGTGGAGAGGTATATGAGAGAGGGGGGTGTGAGTTGGGAGCATGGTAATGAAATGGCAAGGGACAGAGTGACATGGAGGCGATTTGTTTGTGGCCACCCCGTGCGGGATTGAGGTGTCTGGCAATAGATAGATAGATAGAAAATCTGGCCATAAGCGTTGTCGTTATCATCGTTATTTAGTGGTTTGAAGTGCTCCCATTGGCTGATGTTAGGAATTTAAGTGGGTGCAGTTGCTACTATATTATTTACTGTAGTTGCTTGGTGGTCTAGTGGGTTAAGGTTGTCCACCTAGATGTGTTTTGTAATGTTAGGTATTTTTCAGGTACAGAATTTAAACTCTTTAGATGACCTAGTTGGTATGTGTTTGAATGTTAGGTGTATGTTAGTGTTTAGATTAGGTTAGTGTGTTGGTTCCTGGTGGCCTAGAGGGTTTGGGTGCCAGGTGATCCAGAGAGTTTTGGTGCCTGATGGCCCAGCGAGTTTGGGTTCTGGGTGGTCTGGTGGGTCGAGATGCCTGGTGGTCCAGTGTGTGAAGGTCCCTGGTGGTCCAATGGATTTAGGAGCATGGTGTTCCAGTGGATTTGGGTGCCTGGTGGTCTAGTGTTTAGATATATGGTGGTTCAGGGGTTTGAGTGCCTTGTGCCTCAGCAACCATGCTTGATATTTCAGTTTTGGGAGTGGTTCAGCTCCATCAGATGAAAACAAACCTGCTAATGACTTTTCTTATTTGCAGGAGGTGAATGGACTTCAGCAAATTGGTTGAAGATGGTATCAAGACAACAAGATCAACCCAGCTGCTTAAAGAAAATTGGCTTATGTTCCAAGATGATTGGTAATGTGTTAAAACTGCATCTCGTTTTGCTTTAACTTGGTCTAAAATTACCATGGCTTTAACTTAACCTAAAATTACCACTTTGAATCATTGGTGTGTAGCTTTAACTGTAGATTAAAATTAGTGATGCTAGTCACAAAGAAATGCTGTGGGAAGGATGTAGATCCATTGTTGTCTTTTTTTTGCTACTGAACTAAGTGAAGCAAGGTGCTAAAGGATTAAACTTGGCCAAGTTAAAGTGAAATAGTTGTATATGAAAAAACTATAGTACTTTACAGAAAGTTCTCGTTTGTGCTATTCACTAAGAACTGCTGTGAAAAGTTAGTGAAAGAATTATATTTGTATATACAGAAAGTCCTAGTTTACCTACTTTTAAATAATATGAGTAGTTTACTCATTTTTTCCCCATGCTTGTTTATATGCTAGTCATGAAGTGTTGAATTTTTGTCTCCAGGCTTATGTAAGCATGAACATGGTAATCTACAGGCTGAATTTGTCCTTCACCTGTAGTCCACCATTATCCTTAGGGGGTGAATAGGGAGGGAATTGAGGGATGTTTTGTTTATTGAATTGAATGACTAGTTATTGATCAACCCCATTGTGTGTGGCCAAGCTGACTCATCAACCACAGGCAAGCAACAACCCTTTGCAGGGCCTCCCCACACAGTAAACCAATGTTCACTTGCGGCTGACAGTGCCCTGCAACTGTGAGGCATGGGGAAAAGTGTGAAGGTTTGGTTCCTGGATGGATGCCACATTTTGTGTCTCCTCCCAGTTAACAGGCACCATAGTAGGCTCCACTTCACCTCATTATTTGGTTATATGGTTACCACCCAGCATTGCAGTGTTTACTGGATCACAAGAAAACATCATTATCTGGTTATATGGTTAGCATCCAGTATTGTAAGTGGTTTCCTGGATTGCAGGAAAACATCAGGCATGGCACTCAGTGTAGAACCACCCAAAGTGGAAAAAAAAAAAAACTGACAGGAAGAAAAGGGAGAAGTAGGAAGAAACAGAATGATAAAGGTAAAGGAAGAAGTAGGCAGTACTACAGAATGGGTGATGATTGCCACTATCTACCACCTGAGGAACTAGTAACCAAGGAGACTCATGAAAGCAATAGTCTCTTGTGCCTATAAAGTCTTATTTCTATACCACATTGATTTGCCTAGTAACCAAGAAGACTGTGCTACTTCATGAATGCAACCTTCTCCATTGCACATAAAAAATTTTTGTTATAGCATGTTTTCAACCCTGACAGATCCCTATACCTTTTTGTCTCAGTTGATGGCAGTATGTAGTCAGATTGGAGGGTTGATATGAATAGTAAACAAGGTGTTGGTATGTAGGGGTGTCAGTACTGTCAAAGCAGAGGGAGTGTGCCCATGTGTGGTTTGCTACAAGGGTATGGGAAGTAACTCCATCTTGTGCAGTATTTGTGATAAGTGAGTGCATGTGAGATGTAGTGGTTTTAGAAGTAGACTGAAAAATGCAGATTTGATGTGTGCAGTGTGTTGGAGAGTGCATGCAGAGATTGCCAGGTATGAAAGGTTTGATCTTGCTGGTGAGTCTCTTGAGTGTGTGGGAGAGTTTTGTTATATTGGGGACATGTGTCATGGAGGTGGGGCTGGAGCTATCTCTGTGGCTAAGGTAAGGAGAAGTTGGAAGAAGCTCAGGGAGCTGTTGCCTCTCCTGACATTGAGAAGGCTTTCCCTCAGTAGTAAACACTAAGGGATCTTTGTATGTGACATGTTAGGAGTGTAACACTGCATGGTGGCGAGACGTGGGCAGTGAAGGAAGAGGATATTCATAGGCTTATACAGAAATGATAGTGATTAGATCTGTGTGTAGTGCATCCTTGAATGACAAGCTTAGGGGGGAACTTAGGATTGTGATTGGTGAGTTGAGAGGAAAGATGGGACTTGAATGTATTGGTGTTATGATGAGAAGGGGTAGACTGAGATGGTTTGGGCATGTGAAGAAGATGGAAGATGACTACTGTATGGAGGGTGAGAGGCATAAATGGTGAGGGTAGACTTGTGAGAAGCAGACTAAAAAAATTAAATAAATAATAAAAATAAAAAAGGATGAAGTCATAGAGTGAGACCACAGGGATAAGGGATTGAACACAGAGACTGCAAGAGATCAGGTAGCATGGAGAGTTGCCTTTGTAAGCGATACGAAACTAAACAAAGTAACCAAGGAGACTAATTCATAATTCATAACTAACGATCATCAAACAGTGTAACCCCCTCCCCCCCTTTTTTTTTTCTAGTTCTGTCAGTTTAAAAGTTTTCCTATAAAGCTTAGTCAGGATACAAAATTTTCATTACTAGCTGTATGGAGAGAGCACTTAGTTTAGGCCATACCCATGACTAAACAAGGACATCTGTATATGCACTGTCTGTATTTGTGGATGTGGGAGCATCTCTTGGCCAGTCAGTCAGTCATACCCTTTTATTTTTAAGCAGTTCTTCACTCATGTAGATTTCAGTCTATTGCAGCCCTCATGACCCCACATCCATTACTTACCGGTATATATTTGTATGTTTTGACCATAGAATATTTTCTTTATTCCAATAAATGATAATTTTATATAAATGTTTTAATGTTTTATCTAGAGTACACTTTTCTTGCCTTTTAAGACTTTTGTGATATGAAAAACAGCTTGATTTTTACATGGCAGTCATAGAATTTGATATTTTTGAGGTAGTAAAATTAATTGTGGGTGTTTTTAATTTTACGTCAGTTGTGTTTCCTATGAGTGAAGTATGTTTGCAGCTCTTAATCAAAATACTAAACACATAAGCCAAGAACCGCAGCTAAAAAAGAAAATCCATGCTCCCAGTGTGGACAAAAATTATTTGAAACTTATCTACATTTTGCTTAGTGGCACAAAGTGATGCTGCACGCCAGTTTTTATTCCCTCTTACTACATCTATTGCATCTTTATCTCATTTTTGTCACTACATCAATTATCATTGCTCCTCTGAATTGTCTGCTTGCATCTTTCCACCACTATGGTAGGTGCGTTGCACTCGTCTAGCTGCAAACTCTCATACCTTTTCTGTCCAACTGTCTAATGCAAGATTTAACAATTACTCCCAGTCTTTCATGTATGCAACAGGTCAGCCCTGGAACTGCCTCCTTCGTTTCCTACTGCCTATGACCCACCAGTCTTTTAAACACTTTGTGTCCTTGTATCTTGAAATTAATGGATCTTGAATTTGACCCTTAACTTTTTATTTTTTGTCGGAGGGAAAAATCTTTCAGGTTTTCTAGCGTTCGGTCCCTTATTCCTTGCATTAAAGAAATATTTTGTTTAATTTAAATCATTCTGGGAACAACATTGCATAAAAATTGGCTGCTGAAGTCTTCATCAGTCATGTTGGACTTTATCAGTGACCAGTTTCATGGGTATGAAATGGCTGGGTAGGCCAGGAACAGCATACTGATTTTACGTATATATATACTATGTTAGTTGGCTACTTGCACCAGACGATGAGCAATAAATTTATACTTCAGTCCATCTTGGTTAAGATGTGTCCGTTTATTATATGATCAAGAAACTAAAAAGTGGTGTAAACTGTAGGAGGTTTTCGTAAGGGCATAAGCTAACTGTTTTTTTAAGAGAAGAAAGTCTTAAAAGGTGAGAAATGTTACTTCATAACTTGTAAAATATATAACTTGTGGCCTTATCATCACTAGAGTGAAGGTGTTTTTTCAAGGAAGATCTGTTATTGGTAGATACGTTATGCCTGCAATCCACCTCTTAGTCTAGTCAGAAATAGGTCGTTCTGTTGTTTTTCACCCTGAAAATTAGAATTGGGAAACCAAGGATGAGATAAAGGGATGGAGAGGAGATAATGGAGAGTGAGAGAATTAACTAGGAAGCGTATGTGAGGGAGGTGGAGGGGGAACCGAGAATGAGATGGAGGGATGTAGTAGAGGTGTAGGAGAGAGGATGGTATTAGTTTGGGATGATGGAGAGTGAGACTATCTTGGAGTGTATGTCATTTGAGGTGGAGGTGAGGGAAGAGGCAGGGGGAAACTAAGAGATGGAGTGGAGAGATATATATGAGAGAGGGGGTGTAATTTGGAGGAATGGAAAGCAGGAGACTAAGAGAGTTTGTTTGAGGGGGTGATTGGAGACAGAGGGTGAGATGGAGGGATGTAATGGGGAGGTATATGAGAGAGAGGGGGTGAGTTGGAGGAAGGGCAGTGAAATGGCAAGGGACATGGAGACAATTTGTACCCCCACAGGATTAGTGAATCTGGCTATACGTAGATATAGATAGCTTGTCGACATCTTAACATTTTCAGGTTTAGTAATATGGCCTTGAGTTATATATTTTTTTAGATTTATTTGTTTACTGAGATTATACTTAGAACACTATCTTGGCCAAAAATTTTAACCTTTCCAGCCTGAATTAAGAGTTGTAATAGTCCTAAAACATGATGCTAGTCACACTGAAAAGGATTTTGAGCCATAGCATTGCCTTTCTCTGCCTAAATATGTGACAGCTGGAAAAGAATGAAAAATTGGGCCAAGTTACAGTGAAGAGTATAAAATTGGTAGGTTCACTGGAATGTGATATTGTTGATGGATACTTAACTTGCATCATAACTGGTGCATGTTAGTATCTTTTAACCCCTTCAGTACTGTGATGTCTTTTCTCAGTTTATTGTTGCTACATCCCACATGATTTTATTTAGGTTTATTCTTGCTGCTGCCACACTATTTTATTCAGCTTTGGAAGGATATCTCATACCATCCCTGCCCTGCTGTCCTGGGTCAGGCCTACCCAGCTGTGCCTTCCCATCTTTCATGTCCTGCCCTACCCCTCCAGTATAAAGTCACCTCCTTGCTATACCCAGCCATGGCCTCCCATACCTGCTGTTCTTGCCCTGCCCCTCCAGTATGTCACCCCCTTGAGTAAAATCGTGTGGTGTCATCATGCATAAAATGTCCTTGTACTGAAGAGGTTAACTGTCCTTAGTCAGTCCTATGATATGCCATTTTGAGTAATGCAATTTTTGTGTATGAAACTATTTTGTGTTGATGTTTAACATGCATTAATGCAAACACAGGCTGCTTGGTTGCACAGTGTTTAGCAATGCATGTTAACACAGCCCTTCTCATCCTTTGTTGATTGCCATGTTTTCTTGTATAGCTCTGCTAAGTTATAGCTGGGCAGAGCAATACAAGAGATGGCATATAACAAAGCGATGAGCAGGGCACGCTCTTGGAAGAATCTAGGGGGCCGGCGCCGAACCTATCTCGATAAATGGGCCACGAAAATAAGGACTGGCAACCCTCACACCTTGGGGTTACCAGTCCTTATTTCTCTGGCCCATTTATTGAGATAGTTTATTTTTTGACCTCCTCCTCTCTTGTATATACCAAGTGGAAATAAAACCAATGCATTATTACAATGTCTTTACTATATACCTTTTCTTTACATATATATATTTTTTTCATATATAGTAAAATGTGGACTTTGAAAAAATATCAAAGAGAATAATACCAAGACATATATGAATAGTACAAAGGAGACATCACTTTGTACTATTCATATATGTCTTGGTATTATTCACTTTGATATTTTTTCACAGTCCACATTTTGTACACATGTTATGAAGAAGAGATCACTTTGTACTAATATAAAAAATCAAGAGCTGAGTATAAACATTTATTCATAACAACTATAGATGCAAAGATTTAAAAATACAATAAATAAAATGTATGTAAAAAAAACTAAACAAATTACAAAAGGGGAAAAGCAAGGGAGGGAAGAAGACAGCAGCAGACAAGAGCATGACAGAGGAATAACAGCACTGCAGATAAAGGTGAGTATGTGAGAGGGATGGCAGGACAGGCCACAAGGCAAGAATAACTGAACATAGCACAGATGGCAGGGCAGGAAAGAGCAAGGCAAGTGTAGCAGAACATAGCAAAGATGGCATGGCAGGACAGAGCAATGCAAGAACAGCACAACAACACAGATAGCATGGCAGGAAAGAGCAAGGCAAGAGTAGTATAACATAGCACGGATGGCAGGGCAGGAAAGAGTAAGTTAAAAACAGCAGAACATAGCACAAATGGCAGGGTGGGAAAGAGCAAGGCAAGAGTAGCAGAACATAGCACAGATGGCAGGGCAGGACAAAGCAAGGCAAGAATAGCAGGGCAAAGTGTGTGCAAGGGAGTGTATGACTGGGTACAGCAAGGGTGCAGGACAGGACAGGGATGGCAGGGCAGGGCAGGACATAGCAAGGGTGCAGGGGAAGGAAGAGATGACATAATAGGGTTGACAAGACAGTGGTGGAAGGACAGGACAGGGACAGCAGGGCATAGTAAGTGTTCAGGGGAGGCAAGGGGAGGACAATGCATGTGTGCAGGGCACATAAGAGATGGCAGGACAGGGCATGGATGGCAGGACAAGGCACAGATGGCAGGACAGGGTAGGGGTTGCAGGACAGGGCAGGGACAGCAGGACAAGTAAGGGATGACAACTGGTAAGGGATGACAGGACAGGACAGGGAAGACATGACAGGACAGGGATGGCAGGTCAGGTAAGGGATGACAGGGCAGGTCAGGAATGACAGGGCAGGTCAGGGATGACAGGGCAGGTCAGGGATGACAGGGCAGGTCAGGAATGACAGGGCAGGTCAGGAATGACAGGGCAGGTCAGGAATGACAGGACACAGATGACAGGAGATAATAGGGACAGCTGTGCAGGGCAGGACAGGGATGGCAGTGCAGGGCAGGACAGGGATGACAGGACAGGACAGGAAAGGGATGGCAGGACAGGACAGGAAAGGGATGGCAAGAATAGCAGGGCAGGGGGGGATGTGGCAGGAAATAGCAAGGGTGCAGGGGAGGGCATGGCTCTGTATTGCAAGGGTCCAAGGGAAGTTATAGCAGAGTATGGCAGGCCAGAGTTGACAGAACAGGGCAGGGAAGGTAGGACAGGACAGGGATGGTAGGACAGGACAGGGATGGTAGGATAGGACATCGTTGGCAGGACAGGACAGGGATGACAGGAATGGTAGGACAAGATAAAGATGGAAGGAGAGGGATTACAGGACAGGAGAGGGGTGGCAAGACAGGAAAGGGATGGCATGAACAGCTGGACAGGGATTACATGCCAGAGCATAAGAAAGGTGTAGGGGAGGGTATGGCTGTGTATTGCAAGGGTGTAGGGGAGAACATGGCTGTACTGCAAGGGTGCAGGGGAGGGCATGGCTGTGTATTGCATGAGTGTAGGGGAGAATATGGCTGTATTGCATGGGTCTAGGGGAGAATATGGCTGTATTGCAAGGGTGTAGGGGAGAATATGGCTGTATTGCAAGGGTGTAGGGGAAAATATGGCTGTATTGAATGGGTCTAGGGGAGAATATGGCTGTATTGCCAGGGTCTAGGGGAGAATATGGCTGTATTGCAAGGGTGCAGGACAGGTATGTGATGGTAGGACAGGACAGGGATGGCAGGAATAGCAAGGAACACCTGGCAGGGCATAACAAGGGTGGACTGCAGGGTGGTGGTGGTAGGGTGGGTTGCAGGGTGGTGGTGGTAGGGTGGGTTGCAGGGTGGTGATGGTAGGGTGGGTTGCAGGGTGGTGGTGGTAGGGTGGGTTGCAGCGTGGTGGTGGTAGAGTGGGTTGCAGGGTGGTGGTGGTGGTAGGGTGGGTTGCAAGGTGGTGGTGGTGGTAGGGTGGGTTGCA
>JAGKTI010023410.1:0-14815 GCA_018397915.1 Birgus latro
TGGTAGTGAAATGGCAGGGGACAGAGTGACAAGGATGCGATTTGTTTGTGGCCACCCCGTGCGGGATTGAAGCGTCTGGCAATAGACAGATAGATAGACAATGTATACAAGCCTTCTGCAGCATTTCAACATGTCTTGTCATCGGTTTCCTTATTAGGAGTGTAATTTAACATGATGGGCAAAAATATTCCATTACACCAGTATTATTAAAACAGTGTTACTTTATCAAAATGATTTGCAGCAGTCACTATGATAACTGACTTGAACCCTAGTACTGTATTGAAAAAAGTTTACACTTTCTTTAGTATACAGTATGTACTTCTCTGCAGTTTCAAAGAAGCAAATACGTATGGGTACAAGGGTTCAGGAGGTGGCAGGTCAGACCACCTGCATTAAGCTTAAATTCTACCAGGGGACAAAAGAATTTATTACAGGCGAGACAGAAGAGAAGACACGTGAACAGAGTACGAGAGGCAGCAATAGGAAGGAAAGTAAGGAGTTGAGAATTTAAATTTCAAGTATAATGAGGTGGAGATAGTTGATCCTGTGAGTCATCAATTTAAAGAATATCAAAGTGCAGTATGCTGAATGCTTTATGGCATCTAAAGATATTTCAAGGAGACAAGACTTCTCACTACACCGTAACTTCTTTGTTTACAGTGGATTCGTCCCTTATCTTGTTTGGCTCAACGACTTAGACCCATCATACATTACAACAGAGAAAAGAAAGAAAGCAAACGTGAGATCAAGATTCTGAAATGATAAAAATGTCGGGGCATAGCAGTATATCTCTGTCGAAATTACCGTGGGTGAAATTCCCTATTCCGAATTTACTGAAAGACGAAATAACTAGCTACTAGTTCTCTCTCCAGAGTTAGAGAGTAAATGATTCGTATGTCTGGCATGTTTCTGGCAGCTGACGGCGCATGCGCAATGAACGCAAGGAGTCATATTCACTGAGGGAGTCAGATTTGGACACTACACCAGCAGTAGTGGAGGGCCCAGGGGTGGCGGCCTGCGTTAGGAGGCCGTCGGTTGCTGGGGCATCCAGAGGGGCCTTCGTCAGGAGGCCGGACTACTGGCATTTGTTTGGGGCCTTGTCAGGAGGCCGGGCTGCTGGTGGGTCATCCGGGGCCTTCAACAGGAGGCCGGCTGCTGCTGGAACGTCTGGGGGCGTTCGTCAGGAGACCAGGCCTTAACAGGGTCATCCGGGAGTGGTCAGGGCGGCGTGATATGGATGCCCTTCCTGAGGGGCCCGACCCCTAGGGGCTGGGCCCGAACAGGAGGTCATCGGGTGGGGCAAGGGAGGTCACGCCCCAGGGTCCTGGGAACGTCTCGGCTGATCCGGGGGCTGTGGTCTCTCCTCAGCTGAACCTCCGGCAGTGGTGAACTGCGGGGGCTTGATGGTGAAGAGCCTGTCGGGGGCCGAGACTGCCGAGGGGCGGGCTGGAAGGCTAGGACCTCAGGTACCAGGGGGCCTTGCCAGGTCTACTCCAGCTGTTGTTCTGCAGGGAGGGTGTCCCTATTTAGGGAAGGGGCGAGGATAACCGAGCTGCCACAGGCAGGCTCCAGCAAGCCCAGGAAATCCTCAGGTGGGGAAGGCACTGGGGTAGGGGGTGAGGGGTGGCACACAGCCATTCCCTCCTCAGCGCAGCTTGTGGCTTTCGCTGAGTCCCCTAGGACATGAAAGGCAGAGTGGCTTGTGGCCGTCTCCTCCCTTGTGCGGCTTGTGGCCATCACTGAGGGTTCGTGCCCCTGGCTGCCTGTGGGCGTAGTGTGGCATGTGGCCTTCACCCACCCATGGATGTGGCTTGTGGCCATCACCCGGGCGCCGTGCCCTGTGAGGACTACACCCTAAGTGTGGCTTGTGGCCGTCACAGGGGTGCAGGTGCGGCTTGTGGCCATCACCAGTGTCCTATTTCACAAAGGGCCTGCAGGTGCACAGCTTGTGGCCATTGCCCTCCTGCAGGTGCGGCTTGTGGCCGTCACCAGTGATGGGTCCCTCCTGATGGAGGTGCAGCTTGTGGGCGTCGCTTCTCTAGGGGTGTGGCTTGTGGCCGTAATCAAGGTGCGGCTTGTGGCTGTCACCTGACCCCCTTCTTTTTTAGGGTTACAGCAGAAGCAGCTTGTGGCCATCACCCAGTGTGATGGTCGGGTAGCAGCAAAAGAGTGACTAGTGGCCGTCTCCTGGTCGCTGTCTGGGACTAGCTGAGTAGCTCCACCCCGTTGCTGGTGGGGGCTGGTCCGGCGGAGATGTAGTCCACCATGGCTGATAACTCGGTGGTGAGTTACCTGAGTGCGAGAGAGGCGTGTGGGAAAGGCACGAGCGCGCCCGTCTTGCACTGAGCCCGCACTGACTATTTTTGCCCCTTGGTTGTCTCCTCCTGGGATCGGTGTCTCGGCCAGGTAAGGTTCATGGGGCACTTCGGTAGTCTGCATTTCAGTAAAAGAAATGCAAAACAATAGGTTACCATTTATAGAGTTGCCAGTCACCGGTAATTACTGAATGCTTGGAGTGTCAGTGCTGTAAAAATTAAATTGAAAGTTGCTAGAGTACCATTAACTGATTTTTAAAAATATAATTAGTTCAACTGAAAACATACTGTAGGTCATCAAAATAGCCATGTTTCGTCAAATTTCAAATTTTTGACCCACCCTACTGCACATCCATCTAATCATTGTCATTTCTGTATGTCTGACCCTGCAAAAATCCTCTTATTTTACTGCCTAGGTCTCACTACCATACAGCATTTCACTCCTAAAACACACTGCATACAAAGATCCCTTAGATGGATGAGGAAGAGAAAAACATGTTTTGGGAGTACCAAGATCAACTGTTCCCAAATCGTTAGGTGCATCCAAAGTATATAGACTACAAGTAAATCCACTAGATCCTTGAATTCTAGGGAGCACGGCTGAGACAGCGAGTCTTCTAAAAGCTATGACGTGATGCACGGGGTAGCGCAGACGACAATACTGAGGGAAGAAACTGGAAATTCCATTTTTGCTCACTATTACATCATTGTGGAGCAGTTATGCTTGTTGCATACCAATAAAAAAAATAAATCAGTCATTCCTAAAAATATTGGGCACTTGAAAGAAAGTTGTTATATTTTCTAATGAAAATCGAGTGTAAACTGCACTCGGAGGAAGGCCAGCAAGCTCCAACATTCCCTGCAATAAACTCTGGTTTTATAGCTACAAAGTGTAAGATAATGATTGCTTCAGCAATGCAGATACTGGTGAGCAGTCTTTAAAATCTTTGGGATAGTAGAGTGTAATGAAATTTTGGTATAACTCACTCCTAAGGTGGTGTTTTGCTAGAGCATTTTTTTGATGCAACAGAATGTAAAATTCTGAAAATGCATATACAGAATTACTTTATCAGGGAGAGTAGGAAGATTGACAGTGCATCAAAGAGAATAGAGAGACAGTGATATTATATCAAGAATGTAAAAGGGTTAGTGCTTTTCATCATAACTGGTTACAACTTACCAGTAGCACAAGGAAAGTGCAAACAGGGCAGCAAACTCCCATCACCCCACATTCCCAGGTCATGACACATCTCCAGGACTCCACAGAGATACAATTTACCATCAGCACAGGGAAAGTGCAAATAGGGTACCAAATCCCCATCACCCCACACATTCCCCAATCACCCCACATATCCCCAGGTTACCCCACAAGTCTACAGGTTACCCCACACATCCCCAGGTCACCTCACACATCCCCAGCTTTCCCTGCATTCCCCCAGATTACCTGCACATACCAAAGTAGCTCCAAAAAATTTCAGGTCACCTCACGCATCTACAGCTTCAATGAAACACAACATGTTAAGAATATTTTAGTATCATTATACAGTATTTAGCATAAAATACTACTCAAATATTTTCTTATACTAGTGGATAAATTTATATTGAAGTATCACATTATAGAAGGTGAAGCAAGAAGAGCTTTGTGTATAACAATATAAAAATATTCAAGTCAGAGTTTGTCTGATAACTGCACATCCAATAAAAAACCATGGATTTGAAGCTAAGTGTAACAGAAAAATATTCACATCCATATTTGATAATGACACATCCATACAAAATACTTGATTGTAACATAATATAATAATATTTGTATTGGCATAATCTTGAGAAATGCCATTACATTTGCATATAGCTATAATAATTATGGCTCTACATGTAAGTAGAGGTTTGTACTGTACTTGTACTCAAATACAATAATACCCAGATCATTACAAAATACTGGGACATCCATATAATATACTGTACTTGTAGCTGTTATTTGGCACAAATATCACAAACTATATAATCACATCAGACTATGTGACATTACCTTTCATACAGTATAATGTCTTAAAACTAATAAAACGTATAAGTACTGTACAGTAAGTACAGGTTTGTACTGTAATACAATAAAATTCAGAATGTGTGCAGCAACTCAAGAGATTGATACGTGACAAGGTGCTTAAGGAGTGGGTGATTAAAAAGAGAACCTATACACCTATGAGAAAATATGGAAGTTGAAATATGAAGCAGTAAGGGATGCCTTCAATAGTGAGATGAGGAGAGTGGCGGCTGAACAGGAAGGAGTGGAGGGAAGTGTTAATGAACAGTACAGAGCCCTCAAGACCAACCTCTTGAGAGTTACGGATTCATTACAGTATGTGAATGAACATGAGGCCCACCAAGACACAGAGTGACTTGGTGGTGGGATGAGGGTGTAGAAGCTGCAGTTAAGGAGAAAAGAAGTCTCTTCCATGAATTGAAGTGGGGTGGTAATAGAGAGGAATACCTTGCTGACAAGCGTAGAGCTAGAAAAGACGCTTACAGGGCGAAGTCTGCATCACAGAGATGTTTACATAATAACCTAAATCATGTAGAAGGGAAGAATATGATTTTTAAGGTGACAAACCAGGAACTGTGCAATCAGATTCCTACTTATGAAGTACTGACTTAGGAAAAAATCTGCAGATATGGAAAAGTGTATTTGTGTGTGTGTGTGTTTTCTAACCTTACCTAACTGTTCTTAACTAACTGTATCTTTACAGGAATGAGTCAAGCTCATACTGTCTCGTGTATTAAACCATTTTCATCATACATCTTAAATTTATGAATTGTTTTGGCACACACTATTTCATTCGGTAATGCATTCCACTGATTCGTTACCCTATTTGGGAAACTAAATTTCCTTACATCTTTATTGCCTCTCTTGTTATGCAGTTTTTTGCAGTGTCCTCTTGCTGATGCTTCCCCATAGGTAATATATTCATTTATGTCTATTTTCTCCTTCCCTGATATGCATTTATATAGCATAGTCATGTCTCTTCTTTTCCTTCTTTCCTGTAGTGTGGCAGTTCTAGTCTTTCTTCATAGTTTAGATCCCTTAAGCTTGGTACCCATCTTGTAGCAGCCCTTCGAACTTTTTCATTCTTATCTATTTGTTTCTTGAGATGATGATTCTAGACTACTGATGCATACTCCAGGGTTGGTCTGATGATTGATGATGATATCATTCTCAGCATGTCTTCATTTATGTATGTGAATGATATTCTCATGTTTGCAAGCAGTGTATACATGTTTTTTACCTTCTCAGTGATGTGGTCAGTGGGAGATAGTCTGTTATTTATAATCACACCTAGGTCCTTCTCTCTTTCTGATATGTGTAGGGTTTTACTTCCTAGCTTATAACCCCAATCTGGTCTTTTTCCACTTTTACCAAACTTGATTACATGACTCTTGTCCACATTGAATTCCATTTGCCATGTATTACTCCATTCATGAAGTTAATTCAATTCTTCTTGTAGCTCTTTACAAGAGTCTGTTTTAGTAATTCTCCTTCGTATTTTTGCACCACCAGCAAACATATTTAGATAGCTTTCATTTCCAGTGTTACTGTCTATGTCATTTATATACACTAAAAACCTAAATGGTGCCAGCACTGAGCCCTACTTCCCTCCATGATGAGTAATTTCCCCTTAATACTGTTCTCATTTCTCATATTCTGAGAAAATCTTGCATCCAACAGTACAGCTTGCATCAGATTCCTTCATGATGGTACAGTTTCCATCAAAGTCTTTGGTGCAGTACTCTGTCAATTGCTTTCTTGAAATCTAGATAGATACTGTCCACCCACCCCTCTCTTTTCTGTAATGCTTCTGCAACTTTGTCATAATAGCTTAATAGATTAGCAACACATGATTTTCCCTTTCTGAAACCAAACTGCCATTCTGCTATCATACTGTGTTCTTCTAGATGGTTTACCCAAACATTTCTCATCAGCTTTTCCAGTATCTTACAACACTGGTCAGTGATACTGGTTGGTAGTTGGGTGGATTTTGTCTATTCTCTTTACTGAACAAGGGAACAATATTTGCTTTCTTCCAAATATCAGGTAGCTTACCTTGACTCAAGGATTCCTTGAATATTAAAGATAATGGTCTACTTAGCTTCTTTGCACATTCATGTAGCACCCAACATGAAACTTCGTCAGGACCATTTGCTTTTCCTATGTCTAATTTACTTAACTACTCCTGTATTTCTTTTTCTGATATTTGTATATCTGGTAATATGCGTGGACATGCGTGTTCCATATCATCTCTCAAAATTATTTTCTTCTGTAAAAACTGATAGGAAATTCTTATTTAGTGCTTCACAAAAATCTTTCTCTTGTGTATATATGATCCTTTCACCTGTAATTGACTGTATTTTATCTTTTACTTTTTTTTTTTAGTGGTAGGTGGTTGCGACCATCATCCACTCACTTGATGTAGTGCTGCTTACATCTTCCTTAGCCTTCATCATTCTTTTTGTGTGCCTGCCTCCTCTCTTCCTATTTTTCCCATCTCTCCTGTCACTTTTTTCTTTTCTTTCTATACAGGTAGCTTTACATTGAGTGACAAGCCAAATGGTTTCCTGTAAGCCAAGAAACCATTTACAACGCTGGGTGGTAACCATATAACCAAACTGTACATACTTCCTACTTGTCAACAAGTCGGTTGGTGGAGGGTTAGTGCCCCTCCCCGTAAAACAACTAACTCAAAGTCAAATGACTACCTCTTACGGGATTATGGCGTCAGGCAATAGATAGACAGATAGACTTTGGTTTTGCTTCGATTGTAGGTGTAAAATAGCTTTGGTTGATCACTGCTTTTGTTTATGATGTCTTCCTCAAACTATTTTTGGGCTTCTCTCCTTATTCTTGTATATTCATTTCTTGCCTGTTTATAAGTGTGTGTGTGTGTGTATTCATCTATTTGTAGTATACAGGAATTGAGCTAACCTTGTGTTGTCCTGCCTACATATCTACATTCATCTAATCTAGTTTTAAATATATGAATGTTTTTTGCCTGCACCAACTCCTCATCTAAGTCATCCCAAATACAGTACTTATGTTTCTGTTTGTGAAACTGAACCTTTTGAGATCATTAACCTTTAAACCGCGGGGTTGTCGAAGGCGCGCTGTGCCCATCCCGCGGGGAAAATCCGCGCTCCGACTGACTTTTTAAAAATATTTGCCAAAAATCAGTTAGTCCTAGAATATTATAATTACATATGCATATGGCACATACCTTCAGCTTTCTCCTGGGATGCTTTTTTCAGCACTCGTCGACTACCGTAGGACTTGTGAAGACTTCTGAAGTTGGGTAACTAAGTCTCCACTTGCCGACTTCCTGTAATATGAATACCACTACCAGATATTAACACTAGAAACCCTATTCAATGATTTCCAAAATTTGGAATCCATACTCCAAAAAAAAAAAAAAACACTGTGAAAGCAGTGTAAAATACATGCGCGTAATAGCCTCCCACTCGTGCTAAATCACCGCTCGTATTGTTATTTCTTATTCATATACACACTCACACTTTATTATTTCTAGTACTTTATTACACTTATATATATCTACAGTCCTTTACCGCTTCCCACACGATGTTTAGTAGGGGTAGAGGTCACAGGGCCTTTTATAATGGGTGCAAAAGTGGCAGAAATGGAGGGGCATGACTGCGACGTGCCTCCAGCTTGAAGGACGGGAGTGAACTGAGATGTAGGCATCTGAGTAGCCAAGAGTTGAAAATGTCAGCTGCTAATGTATATGCTGAGAAATAAGTTGTAGGAAATCTAGACAATACATAATAAATTGGGTAGTTCCAGGTGAATATAAATATCACTCAGGCTTCTCCCTTCCTTTCTTATATACATTTATATTACGAGAATAGCTCATATGGCATATTTCACGGGGAAAAAAGCAGGGGAAATTAGCGAACGAGTGATAATTAGCCAAGTCCAGCCGTATGGCACCATCAATTACCTTATTTCTTTATATATATATTATTTTGTATAAGAATAGGGCATAGGGCTCATTTCAATGGATGAAATCAGTGGAAAAATCCGGGGAAGATTTACGTAGCGCAGAGCAGCTGAGCAGACGACAAGAGAGGGTAATGGAGGGGAGGTAGGGAGGGGAGTCTAGAATGGAGGAAAATGGCTAAATTGTCAACAATGGATGGGAATACAGATAACACTGGCAGCTCTGACTATTGTTTGACATTGACAGTGCTGATAGATGATACAAGTCACCACCTGAAAGCCTGGGTGAATTCAAAACAACACAAAATCACAAAAGTGAAGCCCCGTGGTATGATTCATTGCGCCCGAGCGTCACAGAAGTGACGACCCGCGGTTAAGGGGTTAAGACATCTACTCTTCCTCAACTTGAAGCCATGACCTCTTGTTCTTCCATCATCCAACACAAAAAAATCCTCTCTATCCACCCTCACCAATTCTCTAACATTTCTAAATATCATGATCAAGTCACCTCTTTCCCTTCTCTCGCGCAGTGTTGGAAACTTCAGTTTTTCCAATCTCTCCTCGTAGGTGAGTTCCTTTAAACATGGTATCATCCTCGTTGCCATCTGTTGAACCCTCTCTAGTTTATCAATATGCTTCTTCAAATGAGGTGACCATACCACAGCCACATACTTAAATCTTGGTCTTATCATGGTCACTATCAACTCCCTCAACATTAACTCATCCATATAATTAGAAGCCACTCTCATGTTAGTCAGAAATCTATAAGTTCCCCCAATGATTTTGTTTATATGCATTTCTGGTGACAGGTCATCCTGAATAATCACTCCCAAGTCTTTCTCATCCTTTCTTTTACTAATTATCTCATTCCCCATTTTATATGTCCAGTGCAGTCTTCTTTCACTTATTCCCATTTCTAATACATGACACTTCTTGGCATTAAAATCCATTTTCCAAGTCTGGCTCCAGCTGTGGAGTTTGTCCAAGTCCTCTTGCAGTTATTTACAATTATTAATACATTTAATATGTTTCATAACTTTAGCATCATCTGCGAACATACTCATGTAACTATTCAAACCTCCTGGAAAATCATTTACATATATCAGAAACATTACAGGGGCCAGGACAGAGCCCTGGGGTACTCCACTAGTCACATTTCTCCATTGTGAAACCTTGTCTCTTATTACTGTTCTCATCTGCCTTCCTATCAAATAATCTCCCATCCACTTTAACACTTTCCCATGCACCCCTCCAAAGGTCTTCAATTTCCACAGTAGCCTCCCATAGGACACCCTGTCAAATGCTTTCTTAAGATCCACATAGACACAGTCTGCCCATCCCCCTCTCTCCTGTATGACATCTATTACCCTACTGTAGGTTAGTAACACATGATCTTCCTTCCCTAAAACCAAACTGTCTTGGTGTTATCACTTCATTTACTTCTTTATACTTTATCCATCTTTTTCTAATAATTTTCTCACAGATTTTATAAACAATATTAGTAAGTGACACAGGTCTATAATTAAGTGGATCCTCCCTATCTCCTCCCTTGAAGATTGGCAAAATACTTGCTCTTTTCTAATCTTTAGGTACAGTAACTAACCATTTTCAAGTGAGGTCTTGATGATGACATAACTGGCCACACTAACTGGTCAGCACATTCCTTCAGGATCCATCCAGCCACACCATCTGGTCCCATTGCTTTTCTCATGTCCAAATCCTTCATCAGCTGTAGCACCTCATTCATGTCAACTGTAATTTCGGCCATTCCCGTCAGCCTGGGTTCCAGTACATAAACTGACTGCGGCTTGTTGTTCATTATTTCACACGTCTTTCTCTCTTTCGTATGTTTCATCTCCATCCCTCAGTTGTATTATACTGTCTTTAACTTTCATTTTGCCATTTACAAACCTATAAAATAGTTTCGGCTCTTTTTTACAATTAGATACAATATCTTTTTTGTATTTGCTTTCTTCTTCTCTCCGTACCCTTACATATTCATTTCTTACCTGCTTGTACTCCTCCCAAGCCCTTTCACTATACCTTCTTCTCACTTTATTCCATGCTTTTTTTCTTGCCTCTTGTGCCATCCTACATCTGTTGTTAAACCATTCTTTCTTCCTTTCCATAGCTGCAGAAAATTTTGGGACATACTTAGTAACTCCTGTTTTATATACTTCTATCAAAAACCCATATTTGTCATCAACATTTGTGAACATATTCATTTTACTCCAGTCTACATTTTGGGAAAAGTCCCTCAGTTTGCCTTCCCATAATTGTATCTATTTTCTCTGTGTTTTTCATCTCTTTCTCCTTCCCTTACTCCTACCACGTCCATTTCAATAACCAGATGATCACTTTTACCAAAGGGGCAATGGTAGGTTATGTTCCTCACATCATTTGGGTCTTTTGTGAATACTAGGTCGAGCATGGATGGTTCGTCGTCACCCCTAATTCTTGTGTTTTCTTTGATCAATTGGGTTAACATGTTTTCCATCACCAATTCCATTAATTTATTTCTCCATGATTGCTCATTGTTGCCAGCATCCATACTTTCCCAATCAACTTCTCTACAGTTAAAATCTCCCATTATTATTATTCTATTTCTTCGTTCAATTAACATCTTTAGCCTAATAACGGATTCTTGTATTAACTGTCGTAATCTTCCTTCGTCCATGCCCTAGTTTTGGGGGGCATACAAAATACTATTACATCCATTTTTTCTCCATAACTGTCCTCTATTACAACTTCCAAAAGTTATGCCATGGTATTTTCAATTTCAATATTCTTTGCTCTTAGGTCATTATGGGTTAATATCACTATACCTCCCCCAAACTTACCTTCTCTGTCCTTCCTCCAAATGTTATAAGTGTTCCATCCAAATAATTTTATATCGACATCTTCGGGCAATTTAGTCTCTACCAAGCAAACAATTTCAGGTTTATTTTCATTTATATAGTCTCCAATTTCCCCTTTCTTAGATATTAACCCATCTACATTACTGTACATGATACTCAGATTTGCTGCACTTTTATCTTTACTCGTTCTTTTCTTTTTCATATTCATATCCGTCCCTCTTGTTTCCTTCACATCTAGTCCCTCACATACCACTTCCTTACTTTCATATCCATCACTCTCCAAAAAAAAGCTTTAGGTACTTCCTCTGTCCTCCTCTCATTTTTTTCCTTTACTTGGACCTTCAAAGATTTTACAACTTCTCTTTCATCTTCATTCAAATCTTTTCTTACTATAATATTTTCCATCCCTGCCTCTTTACTTAGTTTCCAGGTCAAATTAAGTATATCATTTACTACACTTTCTGATGACATCATAACTCTAACTGGTCTTGCTTCCCCTTTCTTATATGGCCCTATCCTTCGTACTTCCTCAATTTCTTTTCCCCACTTGTTTCCCTCGGGATCGATCTTGCCCAATATTTTCCTCATCTGATTCGAGTCTCTCTCGAGTCTCACAGACCTAACTTTTCTTCCTCCCCCCTGTTTCCAAATATTACGACACATCTGTTCCTTTCTACTGTTTCTCTCACTATTTTCTCTTTTTTCTTCAATATTTTCACTACATTTTCTTCCATTTTTTCTTGTTCATTTCCCTTTCTTCCAGAAAAATTTCCCTTAAGCTAACCACTTTTTTCTGTTCTTCTTCCACATGTGCCCACTTTGCCTTTTGCTCTTCTAACACACTACTTACCTTCTCTGTTTTGTTACTGATCTCTTCTGGTTTTCTCCTTAATTCAATATTTTCTCGTTTCAAATTCTCGATCTCCTGGTTCGCTGTCTCATTGGCCTGTATCAAACTCAGTATAGTATTCTCGGTATTTTCAGGCATGTTTCTTGATACTAGCTCCTCCACTTTCTTTTCTAGTTCACTAATTCTCATAATCAATGTTTTGACCAAATCCATAACATTTGTTTCAATGTCAAAACCTGAAAATTCCAGTTCCCCAATGTTTACATTGTCGGCCATATTTGAGGTACTAGACTGAACAGCTGTTCCCAAGATGCCTACAAAACATTCATGTAGACTTACTGAAAATAGTTCTTTACATTTTTGGTAGACTATAATAACTTGTAATACTTCAAATTTTAAACAAAACTGAAGGAGACAGGACAATTCCTGAAAACTACTTAAGGTTGTTGAGTTTGTTGAGAGGTGGTTTGAGACAAGTCTCCTCGCTCTGGCTGCTCATGTGTGTGTGTGTGCATGTGTTTTTACCTAACAGTATTTACCTAATTGTGATATACAGGAAATGAGTTATGCCCGTGGGGTCCCGTCTCTGTTTCTCAATTAGTCAAATTTTGCCTTAAACTCGTTTAAGTTTTTAGACTGGACGATCTCTTTGTCCAGGCTATTCCACAGGTCTATGCATCTATAAGGAAAACTATATTTCTTGATGTCCTTCAAGCAGCTTGACTTCTTTAGTTTCATTCCATGTCCCCTTGTTACTCTCTCATCCCACACAAGCAGATTTTCTCTGTCAATTTTATCTACTCCTATCATGGTCCTGAACACTGCAATCATGTCGCCCCTCTCTCTCCTTTCCTCTAAGGAAGACAAATCCAGCCTTTCCAGCCTCTCTCTGTACGACAAATCTGCCAGACTGGGGACCATCTTGGTTGCTATTCTTTGTATTCTCTCAATCTTGGTTATATCTTTCTTTTTGTGGGGACCACACTACTGCTGCATATTCTAACCTAGGGCGGATCATGGCTACTATCAATTTTTTCATCAATTCCTCATCCATGTAATGAAATGCTACTCTTATATTGGGCAAGAGTTTATATCTCTCTAACTATCTTATATATGTGCTTTTCAGGTGACAAACTATACAGGACCAGCACTCCCAAATCTTTCTCTACTCTCGCTTTTCTAATTGTTTCATTACCCATCAAATAATTCAATGATGGTCTCTTGGTACTTTTACCCATTTCCAATATTTTACATTTTTTTTGCGTTGAATTTCATTTCCCAAATCCGGCTCCAATCATGTATCCTATCCAGATCCTCCTGTAGCATTTTACAGTCCTCTTCAACCTCTACCTTACTCAAGATCTTTGCATCATCAGCAAACAGACTTGCGTAATTGTTCACTCCAACTACCATATCATTTACGTAAATCAGGAACATTACTGGTGCCAACACCGAGCCCTGTGGGACACCACTTGTTACTTCCTTCCATCCAGATGTCCTGTCCTTTATTACTGTCCTCATTTGTCTGTCACTCAAAAAGTCTCTCATCCATTTCAGGAGGTTTCCCTTCAGTCCTCCGATATGCTCTAATTTCCATATTAGTCTCTTGTGGGGTACCTTGTCGAAGGCCTTCTCCAGATCTAAATACACACAATCCACCCAACCGCCTCTTTCCTGTAGCACGCCAACTCCCCTTGAGTAAAAGCTCAATAAGTTGGAAACACATGACCGTCCACTTCTGAATCCAAACTGACTTTCAGTCAAAATATTCATCTCTTCCAAATATTTTATCCATCTATCTTTCAGGATTCTCTCACACAATTTCTCGACCATGCTGGATATGGACAATGGTCTATAATTCAGGGATTCTTCCTTGTTTCCTCCATTGTAGATTGGTACCACATTTGCCCTCTTCCATTCCCGAGGAACTTTCCCCTCTTCCAGGGAACACATAATGAAACTGTGGATCTTATCTGCCAGTTATTCTCTCCATTCCTTCAGTACTCAATTAGAGATTCCATCCGGTCCTGGGCCTTTCCTTACATCTCGTGTTTCCAGTAACTTAAACACGTCCCGCACTTCCACTTTTATATCTTTTATTACTACATTTCTAATCACTCCTTCCCCCTCCACAAACTCCCCTTCCTTAGTGAAAACTGATTGGAAACATTTGTTCATTATTTCAGCTTGCATTACCACATCCATGCATAAAAAAAAAAAAAAAAAAAAAAAAAGACATCTCCTCCTACTTTCAGTTTGGTGATTCCTTCCTTTTGCTTCAATTTGCCATTAACAAATCTATAAAACAATTTGGGTTCATCCTTACATCTGTCAATTATACCTTTTTCAAAGTTCCTTTCTTCCTCTCTACATATTCTTGTATATTCATTTCTAGTTCTTTTATATTCTTCCTTTGTTCTGTTGTTACCTCAATTTCTCCATTTGTTCCATGCAATGTCCCTCTCTATTTTTGCTGTCATACACCTTCTATTAAACCACTCCATTTTCCTGTTTTCTTTCCCACTTACTCTTGGCACATATTTTTCCACTCCCAAATTATAAAGGTCTAAAAAGATATCCCACTTCCTCTGTATCTCTCTTGTTTCTCTGAATTTTCTCCAATCCACCTTTTCAAAAAATTTTCTCAATTCTGCAAAGTTTGCTTTCCGAATGTTGTATCTTCCTTGTCTATAAAGCTCATCTCTTGGCACTACATTCCCTATTATCATCTGGAACTCAATTGTAAGGGTGAATTTTTTTTTCTCTCATAGAAATTTAAGATATTCCACCG
>JAGKTI010023411.1:0-14815 GCA_018397915.1 Birgus latro
TGCTCCATCACATCCTCATTTGTCAGTCTATCTCTTGATGTAACTCCACATGCTCCTCTCAAATCACTCATTTCCACTGCTCTCAAGGTCCAAGCTTCACTTCCATATGTTAGAGTTGGTATCACAATACTGTCATGCAGCAGCTTTTTTACTTCCATACTCACTTCCCTGTTCCTTATCACTGCTTTCAAAGAACCAGCAACCTTTCTTCCTTGTTGTACCCTTTCAAGCACTTCATCCTCTAAACTTCCATCCTTACTCATCACACTACCCAAGTCCTTAAACGCTCTCACATTTTCCATTTCCTTCTCATCCAACCTCACTGTACATTCAGTGACTTCTTTTCTCTCAAAGACCATGACTTCACTCTTCCCTACATTCACCTTTAGATTCCATTTCTTACATACTCTCCCAAACTCATTCACCAAGCCTTGTAGCTCCATTTCATCTTTACTTAATAACACAGTATCATTTGCAGACAACAGCACAGGGAGTTTCCAACACTGCCCTCTCTCATTAGGGCCACTTCAACATCCACTGCCCTACCTTGTATATCTTTCAAACCCCACCCATAAACAGATTGAATAACCATGGAGATATGACACATCCCTGGTTCAGTTCAACCTTTAAATAGAAAAATTCACTCAGTTTACTGTCCACATGCACTGCAGCCTTAGCACCCTCATACATACTCTTCACAACATTAAGCAACTTCCCATTTACTCCATATATTCATAATACTTTCCACATTCCTTGTCTATCCACCCTGTCATATGCTTTCTCCAAATCCATGAAGGCTGCATACAACTTCTTTCCCTTCTGTAGAAACTTTTCCACTTAAGATCTGAGAATGGATATCTGATCTACACAACCTCTTCCCTTCCTAAAACCTCCCTGTTCTTTTTCAAATAATTCCTCTGTTATTTCCCTAACTCGGTCAGTAAGTATCTTGCCGTAAACTTTTCCTATTACACTAAGAAGACAAGTGCTCTTATGATTACCACACACTTTTTTTCCCCTTTGTACAGGGGAATAATTATACCTGACTTCCATTCCTCCGGGACTCTACCTTCCTCCCGAGCCAATCTGCTCATCTTTCACACCAATACTAGTATTATCTATCCCCCATGCTTCAGCATTTCACCACACACTCCATCAACTCCTGGAGCTTTCCTCATTTTGAATTTCTTCATTGCTTCCACAGCTTCCATCCTTCTGATTTCTTCCTCCCTTCTCACATCCCTCCTTCTCCCAGCCATTCCACGGTCATTTATACTCACATTACTTTCATTCTTTATGTTCAACAATTCCTTAAAGTGTTCTCACCATCTGCTCATTTTTCCTCCCTTCTGCACAAGCACTTTACCATTTTTATCTTTCATTCCCCGACCAACTTCTTATATCACCCTGTCTAGGTTTCTTTACCTCATTCCAGAACATTTTCTTACTTTCCCTCCACTTTATGCTTCAATTCCTTCCAAATTCCTCATCCACTCTCTTCATACTGTCTCATTAATCTTTTCACCTCTCTTTTCCTCTCTACTTATAACTCTCTCTTCCATCTCTCAACTTCCTCCATGAAACAATGAAGAAAAAGAAAGAGCCATAAAAGTAAGAAGTTACCAAAAAAATTAAGCCATCAGATGTGAGTCAGACTTCCAAGTTAAGAGTAAAGCTGCCATGAGGCTGTGTTTGGGTGATGAGACAAATTGCACAGATTCCAATTTGGGGGCTTCCTAAGGAATTTTATTAAATTCAGCCATTTGCTGTAATAGGTAATGACATACGAGTATACCGGATAATGCACCAATGGATGTTTGAGAGTTTACTGTATTACATGTATATTCAAATCAGAAGAGACACTGGTAGATACAGGTTTCATTGACTTACCTGATATGTTCTCTGTTAATCGCTTGCCCTTTTTTTTACCACGTTTCGTTTAGTTTCGTTTTTGAAGGCTCCAACATGCATGCGTCGGCCTTGGTCACCTAATGGCGGCTCTCCATGCTGCTCGATCTTTGGCAGCCTCCCTGTTCAGTCCCTTAACCCTTAAGTCACACTTAATGACCTCGTCCCATGTCTTTCTCGGTCTACCCCTCCCAACTCCTCCCCCAGTATTAACACTTCTCACCTTCTTTATCCAATTATCATCCCCCATCCTCTCCACATGTCCAAACCACCTCAGCCTACCTCTCCTCATCACAGCACCAATACACTCCAGTCCCATCCTACCTCTCAACTCTTCTATCGTAAACCCAGCCGCCCCAGGTCTTGCACGCAGGGACGCACTGCACATCCACCTAATCATTGTCATTTCTGTACGTTTAAACCTGCAAATATCCTCTTCCTTTACTGCCCAGGTCTCACTGCCATACATCATCACACTCCTAACACATGCTGCATACAAAGACCCCTTAGCATGCAAGGAGAGTCCTCTCAGTGTCAGGAGAGGCAACAGCTCCCTGACCTTCTTCCAACCACTTCTCACCCTAGCAACCGAGCTAACTCCAGCCCCACCTCCGGCACATAAAATGTCTCCCAAATAACAAAACTCCTCCACACACTCAAGAGACTAACCAGCAAGTTCAATCCTTTCATGCCTAACAATCTCCAACTGCTCTCCCTGACACGCCGCACACATAAAATCAGCATTATCTCGCAGTCTACCTCTAATACCACTACATCTCTTGTGCACCCATTTATCACTAACACTGCACAAGATGGAATTACTTCCCACACCTTTGTGGCAAACTGCACATGCCCACTCTTCCTCTTCTCTGATTGTACCGCCACCAACCCTAGATATCATCACTTTTGTTTTATCTGCATTTACCCTTAAGCCCTTGTGCCCCATACCATCTCTCCACTTCTTAAATCTCTCCTCCACCTCCTTTTCATTCTTTGCAGTCAACACCAAATCATCAGCATACAACATCTCCCATGGGAGTCCATCTCTGAAGTCACGTGAGAGGGCTTCAAGCACCATGATAAACAACAAGGGACTCAAAACTGACCCCTGATGCACACCAACATTCACGGAAAACTCATCACTCAAAGCTCCATTCATTCTTACGTGGGTGCGAGCACCCATGTACATGGCCATAACCACCCTAACCAGCCACTCTTCCAACCCTAGCTTTCTCATTGCCCACTTCACCACCTCTCTAGGGACTCTGTCAAAGGCCTTTTCCAAATCAACAAAAACAAAATACAATTCCCTTTTCTTTCCAATATATTTTTCCTGAAGCTGTCGAACAATGAATATAGATAGCATCAGTGGTCCCCCTGCCTGTCATAAACCAGACTGCATCTCATCGATATTCATTCTTTCTCTAATCATACCTTCTAGAACTCTCTCCATTACTTTCATTATCTGATCTAAGAACTTTATACTTCTGTAATTTCCCCTTTCCGGGGCATCACCCTTCCCTTTGTACACATTTACAATTACACTCTTCAGCCAATCATCTGGGACAACACACTCATATATAATCATATTTATCAGGTCAGTGACTAACCTCACCCCAGTATCTCCTGAGGCCTTCAGCATTTCGGCAGTCAACCCAGACACACCTGCCGCCTTTCCCACCCGCATCCTGCCTATTGCCTCACTCACAGTAGCAGCGTCAATCAAAGGCCAAGGGCCAAACACTGGATCTGCTGGCTCCAGACCTTCCCTATCCCAATCAAACTCTTCATTCAACAACTGGCTATAATGCTCTCTCCATGCATCTTTAATATCCCCACTGTTCACCACTACCCTTCCTTCATCATTCTTCAGAAACTTGCTCACACACAATATCCCGATTATCCCTCTTCACCTGATTTGCCACCCTAAAAATCATATTTTTCCTTTCTCCATGATTTAGATTATCAAGTAAAAGTCTCACTGACTCAGACTTCACCCTGTATACCTCTCTTCTAGTCCTGCGCTTGGCAGCCAAGTACTCCTCCCTGTTACCACCCTTCTTCCATTCCCGGAAAAGCCGTTTTTTCTCCTTAACTGCGGCTTCTACACCCTCATCCCACAACAAGTTACTGTATGTCTTGGTGGGCCTCTTGTCCAACCGCATATTGCATCGGTAACTCTCAAGAGGTTGTTCTTAAGGGCTCTATACTGTTCATTAACGCCTCTATCTACGGCTCCCTGTTCAGCCACCACTCTCCTCATCTTATTATAAAAGGCATCCCTTACTGATTTGTTTCCCAGCTTCCATATTTTCCTCCTAGGTACATATGTCCTCCTTCTCATCACTCGTTCCTTAAGCACCATGTCACAAATCAACAGTTTGTGCTGCTGCACACACTCCTCGCTTCCTTTAACTTTAACATCCCTCACTAACCTCCTATCAACCCTCCTGACCAGAAAATATTCTATCTGATTGCTATTTCCCCCGGACTCGTACGTAATCAACCGACTCATTCTTTTTCTAAAGTATGTGTTGCACACAATCATGTCCATAGCCTCCCGAAACTCAAGTATTCTTTCCCCTTCCGCATTCCTCACACCATATGCACATCCTCCATGGACTCCTTCATAACCTTGAGCTGCTTCACCCACATGACCATTTAAATCTCCTCCCGAACCACTACCTCATCATCGCCCATACCACCTACTGCACGTATTAAATCATCCCAAAATCTATCCTTCTCTGCGTCATCCATTCCTACCTGTGGAGCATATGCCGATATAATTGAAATCATTTTCCTACTGATCAAAATTTTTACTACTAATATCCTATCACTTACTATCATAACATTCATAACATATTCCACCCATTTCTCCACAACCAACACACCCACACCCCCATATCCATCAGTTCTCCACTGTATACCTCTCTTCTAGCCCTGCGCTTGGCAGCCAAGTACTCCTCCCTGTTGCCACCCTTCTTCCATTCCCGGAAAAGCCTTCTTTTCTCCTTAACTGCGGCTTCTACACCCTCATCCCACCACCAAGTTACTTTATGTCTCGGTGGGCCTCTTGTCCAACAGCATATTGCATCGGTAACTCACAAGAGGTTGTTCTTAAGGGCTCTATACTGTACATTAATGCCTCACTACTTTTTTTTTTTTTTTTTTACACTGCATTATATTCAACTTAAAAGAAACTTTGACAGCAGTGGAGTTCATGGCAATGGTTTCTAACTTCTTTAGTTTATGAAATCATACATGAATTAAATAAAGTCATCTGGAGTTAATCAGAATGAAATTAAATTTGAAATCATGCTAATGAAAGGGTTACAATTAGAAAATGTCACAGATTTGTGTTTTAATGTTTATGAGAGAGAGAGACAGACAGACAGACAGACAAACAGAGACAGAGAAACATAAAAGCTGTGACCTTTTCTTTATGCAGCTCTTTCACTATCATCATCATCATCATCATCATCATCATCATCATCATCATCATNCGTAAGCAGTAAACCCCAACCATCCCTTGGATATAAACCTGCACAGGTTCAATCCAACTGGAACGCCTCAATTGCCGGGAGTCCTCAACTTACGAAAATAATTGGTTCCTGAAGGTCTTTCGTTAGTCATTTTTTTTCATGTCATTTTTTTTCCCTTAAACTTTTATCGGTCTTAGTAGCCCTTCTTTTCATGCATGTATGGTTAATATAAACAAGCATAAATACAAAGACTGTGATATATTTACGTATTCTGTACAGTACTGCGTAAGAAAAGTTCCTTGTCCTTTTAAATTGTTTCTAGAGTTGAGGGATTCAGTTTCAGCACACGTGCCACATCACTCAGCCTCTCTTCTCTCTCCACTCTTGTAATTATGCCCACTTTGGTTTCCATTGTAATTGCATGCTGTTTTCTCCTGCTACCATTGCCACTTTCACTACTTTTCTGTTTCTGAGACATTTGGGAGGAAATAAGCGTAAATGACAAAAGTCGCAGCTGATGTTGCTTGTATTGATAACAACAATGCTCTTGGCTTCCAAGTAGGAGGAAGGCAGGAGCTCGGCATCTGTTGGGACCACGTACTTGTACTTGGCGCATGGTTTGAATCGGTAAAATAAGTTTTTTTTTTTTTTACTTTTTTCTATCTATCTATCTACTGCCAGACGCCATAATCCCGTAAAGGGTGGCCATTTGACTTTGAGTTATTTGTTTTACAGGAAGGGGCACTAACCCTCCACCAACCCACTTGTTAACACGTAGGGAGCACGTATGGTTTGGTTATATGGTTACCACCCAGCGTTGTAAATGGTTTCTTGGCTTACAGGAAACCATTTGGCTTGTCACTCAATGTAAAGCCACCTGTAAAAGAAAGAAAAGCAATAAGAAGTGACTTTACCCCTGAAAATTATTTCTTTCATATCTGCAAATTTTTCATAACTCGATACTTCGTAAGTAGAGGTCTGACTGTACTCACTAAACCACCAGGTGCCATAATTTGGTTATATGGTTACCACCCAGCATAGTAAATGGTTTCCTGGTGTACAGGAAACCATTTGGCTTGTCACTTAGTGTAGAGTTACCCATAGACAGAAGGAGGGAAAAGGAAAGAGGAAAGAAGAAGTGATTTCATTTTAATTCCATTTTGCTAACTCCAGATGACCCATCAGTTTTGGCTGGGAATAAGATTAAGATGATGATAATGATAATGATAATGATAACAGTGGTGGCGGTGGTGCTAAACATTCATCATATTCGCATATGATTCACTTGATTCTTTCTTGGGCAGCTGGCATCACACTTCAGAGAGGAGGACATGCCAGAGGTATGGCTGCCTGATACCCCTGCTATTTTCCTCCCTGTAGAACTCTTTGTCAGTCGCTGTGAGGATCTCAAGTACATTGGGCTCAGCAAGGCTCAACTCACAAGGTAATGAAGTACAGTAACCCTTTGGCCAGTGTTAGAAGCAGATGCCTTTGAGTGGTGGCACTGACGTAACTGGGTGGCTGTATTACTTGGTTTTAGAAACTTCTCTCAATTCCCTACTTATCTTCTGAAATGAGGATGGTGGACTGCCGGAGAAGGGCAAAATAAGCCTGTGTTCCACCCATTTCATGTCCAAATGAGCCTGGAGACCTAGCAATAACAGCATCAACCCACTGACTATGAAGTATCTTCTTTGCATTTTATTTTCGTTAATGTTAGGCAATTTAATATGCCCAGGAGAAACTTATATCACCAAAAAATGTAAAAAAAATAAACGGTTACAATTACCATCTTAGTTGGCAACAGAGAACATGGTATTTTATTCCAGCTCATAATGGACAGTTTTATTCACCTCCTAGTAACTTGCCACAGTCAAAGAATTAATGGTCAGGCAACTGCATGAGAGGTTCCTGGGGAAGAAGAGAGACCTATCTAGTTTTTGTGGGCTGACAGAAATCAAGTTTGATAAGCTGCCCACAAAGATCAGTTTGTGGGCTGTAAGAAAACTGAAGGCAGAAGAGCAGCTGGTACATGTGGGATTGATAATGTACTGTATCATAATAATATATCATGACATTGTGCAACAGTGGTTAGTGTAGAGAGTGAAGAGTTTAGTTAAAGGTAGTTTGTATCAGGTGTCTGTTTTAGGTATTGATCTGTTGATCATGTTCTAGAAGTACCTTTGTGGGGTCCTTAAATTCATGTTGCCCTTAAAGTTGCTGTATGCAAATGATTTTTTACTGATGACAGATATCAACTAGGAAGCATGAGAAATGAAAAATTCTTTTTGCAAGAAGATTGGTAGTATGCTAGAAGAGTTTTGTAAGCAGTAAAGCAGAAGCATTTATTAAGTAGATTTCCCTTTACTTCACTTAGATTAAACTGGACAAGCTCTATGGACAGTTCTGTATAAACATGTTCAATACTGTAATTATGTTTGTGTGTGTGGTTTCAGTATGATTTCAGATCAAGAGAAATGTCACTTTTATAGTTCCAACTACTATTTTATTTGTACAGGCAGAGTGAGAATGGAATGTTGTCAGTGAAAGGATGTGGTGCTGGGGATGGAGGGGCAGAGGGAGAGCTGCTTGAGGAGGAACTGGCTCAGGTGGACCGAGTGTTGACTGCTGCACTAAAAGCTGTTGCAAGGAAGAGTCACCTTGTGTTTAACCTGACATCCAAAGAGTGGCTGAAGCACTTTGATAGGTTAGGAAGGATTGTTGTGTTTTGCTATATTAACCAGGATTTTGACACTACACAAAGAAAACATAAAATACACTAGAACCTTGATATATCGGACTAATTGGGGACCAAGCCAGTCCGAAAAAAGTGATATTCCGATAAAAGAGACACCTGGACTTACCCCTGCTAACCCAGAATTTTTCCGATATGTCTGACATTAGTCTAGATCACACCAGCGGTTCTTCACCGTGACATCATCAATTGTTCTCACTGTTGCAGTAATGTACAGTAGTATACATTCACTACAATAATCAATTGGTATAATATATACAGTGAGCCCTTAAGTTTCGCGTCTAATTGGTACCATGAGGTTGGCACGAAACCAGAATTTCGTGAACCAAAAAGTATCAGTTCTCTGGTAAAAAATCTAATTGGTTTTAAAGCCCTTCCCAAAGTCACTCTTTTGAGACATAATTGTCATAAAACATGATACCAGAATAACTGACAACCATATGAATATGATAAAAATGTTAAGAAGCATTAAATAAATGGACACCAGCCAGAAAAACTTTGTCTTATCCTCTACTGAATACTTTTTCTTCTTCACACCAACTTGATACTCACGACATTTTTTTTCTCTTCTTCCCTCTATCCTTTGAACTTCCCAGTATTTCACCATCACCATTATTACCTAGTCCTCCAGTGAATGAAGAGGAAGCCATAATACAGTACAGGCAGACCACACGAGAACAATAGCTGAACAAGGGGAAAGGCTAAAAAAGTGACCGTGGTTGCGATCACTACCTGAGTACCACACACAGTCTCACAGCTGGTGGGAACTGTGCAAACAACATGGTGGACAACAGCTGACAATCACCTTGCCCACCGGAACCTCATATATTGACACGAAAGGTGAATTCTTGATCGTGAGACAAGTTCCTGGAAATTTGGGGACTTCCTGCGAAAGGTAAATTCGCGAACCCAAATTGCGCAAAACGTAAGATGTGTTGTGATGAGGAGAGGTAGGCTGAGGTGGTTTGGACATGTGGAGAGGATGGGGGATGATAATTGGGTGCAGAGGGTGAGAAGTGTTAATATTGGGGGAGGGGTTGGGAGGGGTAGACCGAGAAAGACATGGGACGAGGTCATTAAATGTGACTTAAGGGTTAAGGGACTGAATAGGGAGGCTGCCAGAGATCGAGCAGCGTGGAGAGCCGCCATTAGGTGACCAAGGCTGACACATGCAAGCATGTTGGAGCCTTCAAAAACGAAACGAAACGATAAGAGCTCACTGTATATAATATGAGTAGTAGTGTACTGTACAGTACACTGATAAACAAGTCTCTTACCTTATTATGGTATACATAGATGAAGTGATCATTAATGGAGTCTGTACAGTTGAGATGATTGTACTGGAGAGGTTGGTGATGATCTTATTATACAATAAACCAATGCACCACTTTCCTATTTTTTAGCACTTAGAAAATGCTGTACTTTATTGTTAAATAAAGCATATATTTCTTTGTTAAATATCTACACTGTTGTGTGAAACTGTTAATCATAGTACAGTAATGTCATATACCGTAATATAAATAATACAAACAGAATACGTATATATAACGTAGAGTGAATTGCTTATATTTATCATAAACAGAAATTAAAATATCATTGATGGCATTTGATGGCAACCCGCCCTTTCAGTTCTAATGCTGCGAACTTTGGGGCATTATAGGGAAATTAAATTAACTAATCCCACTGATGTGAACACCAGTGTAATAGTTGAATTAAGTATTATTCCAGGGTAGTCCGTTACTGCCAGTATATTAAGAAGGCCTCGTTAATAATCAAAATAATTTGGTATCCCTGCCACCATCCAGCAGTTGCCGGGAAAAAAAAAGTATTAATGATTTAGTCCCGTACGATGGAAGAGGGACAAGGGGCCTCTGGCACTAACAGGGTAACGTGAGAATTCTATAGGAGAGCGTGGTTCTCTAGATGTAACATGCCTTGCGGGCCACTCAGTCTATACGTATGCTACCCCAGAGGATTATGACAAACACCTTCTATTTAGATTTACTTATCTATGTTATTATCCTTAAATTACACAAAATGAAATAGTTTCAAGCAAGATTTATTTACTAGACCTTAATAAATCAATAGTCTCTGATACGCCAGAATAGTTGAAAGAGAGAATGCAAGATCTATCCCACACAGTCTATAAATCATCTGACCCGCCTAACGCGATACATGAGAATACTCTCAACTCGACTGCATCATAGAAAACTTCATTTATAGGGGTAACTCCCATAAACCACGGCCTCACACGGACTCGTAGTGATACCCAGTGACACGTCTTACACCGTTTACTCCCATTCTAAAGAAATCATCCCTATAATAACTGGGTTACAGCACATAACATATCTAGAAAAATATACATAAACCAAGATTATGATAGAATACAACTCAGCGCTCACAGCGCACCACCTGGCGGGCAACACTCCAATCCGCCTCTCACACACCTTCAACCAACATATTACATTTGTTTTATAAATATTTAGCTTACTAAGTGGACCAACCGACTTTGACTGTATTGTGCATTGGAAATAGACTATGTGAAAATTAGTGTAAAGGGCTTTCGGGCACTGGTCATTGTGACTCTCAATAAAATGGCCAGCGCAGACTCCATGACCCAACGCCACTTGCCAGTTCTGGAACGAACGTCCACACCCATTGGGGTCTTACTGGAGAGTCATAGGGTTTTGATAATATGATCTGATATCTTACTTTAAATATAGTTATAACGACAACTAATTGTGATGACGTATAAGGGAGAAATACCGTGAATACTCGGACATACCTGGAACGAACGTCCACACCCAATGGGGTCTTACTGGAGAGTGCCGGTTCGTGGGCACGCGGGAGCCCGCTTCCCCTAGCACCTGCTCCGACTTCTCTGTCTGGTTCTGACTTCAAACAGTTACGTTACAGTCTCCAGGTTATATCATCACACCAGAATTTGCAATAAAAGCGTACGCATTACTCTACTTATAAAAATATGACATGATGATTTAAATTTTGTGGCAATAACATAGGTCTGACAATTTAACATACGATGCCTGAAATCACGGTTTGATACAATTTCTCTCTGTCTCGCCTGCGGTGCCACACAACATGATGCAACAACTGAGGTCTATGTCAAATAAATTAATTTTCGCGGTTATCTATGACAATAATCAATAATCAGACTTTACTTAAGTTCTTAGACAACGTTGTTTGATAGAACAATACAGCAAACACAAGCCCAAGTACAAAAATCTGAATTCTAGGTGTAAATATGGCTCTTCGCCAATATAAGTTCCAAGTTAACTTCCTGTATCACTCTGTCGAAACCAGATGCTCCTGCGTTCGTCTCCTTGACCAGTTGCTTCTACTAGTAAAATCAAGCCCAAAATAAGACTTACAAAGTCCACTTCACACTTTACAACATCTTAACACGGTCCAGAATACACACTTATCATGTACATAACCTAATGTAAATTACATACATCATATACTTAAACTAGACTTATACTAACTTAAATTACTCTTATACTACTTATATGCAGGAAAAATGGCATTACACGGTGGCCCTATATTATTTAATTTCTGCTTCATTTAGTGCAAGTTGGGTTCTTAATACATAGTTTGTTCAGACTGTAAATTATGCTTAGTGGGTATTTTGACTCATTCAGTCTCTGTGTGGGCAGAAATTTAATGTTGAGTAAATACTGGGACTCAACATTTTCCTCACTCCCTTCACACATTCGCACTGCAAGACAGTCCCGTGTTCAATTCTTTTTTCACGTGAGATTTGTTTTCAAAACAAACGCACAAGGACTAATGCTTAAAATGATACAATTTAGACTAGTTGTGGTCTGGTTAGGTTAGATGAAGTATGGCACTGTAATTGCTTTGGAGGATATGAGCAACACAGGACAGCCTTGTGGTGCGCATGCGTGAAGGGAATGAGGAAAATGTTGAGTCTCAGTATTTACTCAACATTAAATTTCTGCCCACTTAGGGACTGAATGAGTCAAAATATCCACTAGGCGTAATTTACAGTCTGAACAAACTATGTATTAAGAACCAAACTTACACTAAATGTAGCAGAAATTAAATAATATAGGACCACTGAAAGGGCGGGTTGCCACCACGTGCTATCAATGACATTTTAATTTCCATTTACGATAAATATAAACAATTCACTCTACATTATATATACGCTTTTTGTTTGTATTATTTATATTACGGTATATGACATTACTATGATTCACAGTTTCACACAACAGTGTAGATATTTGACAAAAAAAATATGCTTTTTAAACAGCATGGGGAATATGTTTGTCCGAAGTGAAGAGCCATCTAGCAGAATACTAGGCTTTTCGGAAGCACCCCATTGTCAACATCATCATCATCATCATCATTATTATCATTATCATTATCATCATCATCACCATCATCTTCATCATTATCACCATCATCATCATCATCATTATCATTACCATCATCTTCATCATCAGCAGTAGCACCAGGACAACAGAAGCCATTTCATAATTTGTAGGGGGTAAAATTGCGAGATGGTGAGAGCACCTAGGAGTATACTTACCATGGGGGCACCATGAATCAGATTGAGCTAAGGTCAGGGGCGAGAGCACAGGCCAGTGTTGCCAACCCCCAAAGACCTCTCTGTCCTACACAGACACTAATATTACCCTACATTTTCCTTCCTTACCCTATAGCTCTGGATGAAAGTATTACTGTACTAGTTGGTACGGTTTTTATATGCCGGTATGTACCAACAGCAAAAAAATGTGGTTTCTCTTGTTTAGTGTAAGACTTAGACCTGACCAGCTGATGCCCTGTCAGCTGCCAGGTTCATGAGAAGCATTTTCTATAATGATGGGTGACTTATTATTTATCATTGAAGCAGTTTTTCTTTTGACATAGTAGCCTCTAGAGAGTAACAGAGAAGCTTTAGAAGGCGGGAGTTAAGATTATTCTAACCTTACTGGACCACCACACATAATCGTTGAATTCTAGTGGTTTAAGCTAAATTGTAGCAGTATTAACCTAACCTGTCCTAACCCATTTCTAATCTAACTGAACCACCAGTCATAACTGCTGAGTTCTAACTGCCATAATCCCAATCACTGCCTTTTTTAAATGAGATTTTTTTTTTTTTTTTTGTATATTCCCTTTCCGTATACTATATTACTGTATTTATCTTTTGCTGCAAAATAAGTATCGCTCATACAGAAAATTCTTAATTTCCCTACATTTTGCTAAGATTTGTAAAATTTTCCTATTGTCTCACAGACCAGGAAATGAGACTGAATTACCCTACAGTTGGTAACACTGAGGCAAGTAGTGATGCTGCCAGCCCGCTAGTAACCAACACACAACCACACAAACCGCACAGACAGTACTTGACACAGAGTACTTTCTCGTACTTTCTCCGGTCCGGATAAAGTCGCATTTTTCAGAATTTATTCAACATTCGATTGGATGATGGATGGATGAATATTCTGAAATATCAGACATTAGTCTGGTCAGCTCCTGGACTCCGTTAAAAGCGAATTCCGATGTAGTGAAGTCCGATGTAATAAGGTTTTACCATACAGTAATCCCTCAATTATCCGACGCAGTATAGCCATTAGTACATCTGGATACAGACTAAATCCTAATACTGTATGTGGCAATATCCTACCTACCTGTACCCTACCTATAGCTAACCTACTGTATATTTACAATACCCCTCCTAATTGTGGCAGTGTTCTTCGGTCTTTCAGTTATTTAGTCATCAAAACACACATGGGAATATCCAGTATAATGCTAGACACTAAGGAAACAATGCATAAACAATAAAAATCCCCAAATAAATAAATGAAGAAGACAAAGGTTACAAAAAGAATTTTAATAATGTAGTGTACTGTACAAGACTTACCACCCAGTGAACGGCGGACAGGTGTTGTAACCCGCTAGCCTCCAGCTGGTGTACAGTAATCCCAAGTGGTCCAGTGACTAACATAATCACTTTCATCCATCCATCCATCATCCATCCTTTGTCGCCCCATAAGGAGCATAGGAACCTGGGACTAGGCAAGTTGGTCCTGACATTCACGATGAGAGTGACCAGCCTCACTCAGCCCTGAGTGGCATTATGTGAGCAATAAACCCCAACCATCCCTTGGATGTAAAGTACACAGGGTCAATCTGACCGGAGCACCTTAATTACCCACTAAACCACCAGGTGCCGTAATTTGGTTATATTGTTACCACCCAGCATAGTAAATGGTTTCCTGGTGTACAGGAAACCATTTGGCTTGTCACTTAGTGTAGAGTCACCTATAGACAGAAGGAAGAGGGAGGAATGAAGGAAAGAAAGACAGAAGAGGGAGTGTAAATACAAGTGTCAAACACCAGATCATATTCCCGCAGAGTGCTTGAAGTGGTCCAGCCTGCATCAGCCTTGGTCTGTATCTTATGCTTCTTTTCCAGAGTCAAAACCTTCCTCTTTCATTTCTTAAGTCATGGTGGGGCCATCTTCACACACATGAGAATGCCACAAAGGAAAATCATGGCCGGAAGAAAGTAGGGAACTACCACAAATGCAAGAATGGAAGCTGCCACAGGTATCACTTGGCCAAGCACATCCACACTCGAGAGAGACAAAGGTGGGAACAAAGGTGCAGTACTGCCAAGT
>JAGKTI010023412.1:0-14814 GCA_018397915.1 Birgus latro
CGCACAGTTCGCTCTCGTGTTTCACGGTGAAATGACGCTCCTCCATTTCTGCCACTTTTGCACCTATTATAAAAGGCCCTGTGGCCTCTACCCCTACTAAACATCGTGTGGGAAGCGGTAAAGAACTGTAGATACAGAATATATATAAGAGTAATAAAGTACTAGAAATAATAAAGTGCGCGTGTGTATATGGGTAAGAAATGACAGAATACAAGCAGCGAATTAGCGCGAGTGGGAGACTCGTACGCACTCATATTTTACATTGCTTTCACAGTGTTTTTTTTTTTTAGTATGGATTCCAAACTACTTGGAAATCATTGAATAGTGTTTCTAGTGATAATATCTGGCAGTGGTATTCAGATTAGGGGATGTTGGGAAGTGTAAAGTGGAGACTTAGTTACCCAACTTCAAAAGTCTCCACAAGTCCTACGGTAGTCGACGAGTGCTAAAAAAAACATCCCAGGAGAAAGCTGAAGGTATGTGCCATAATGTAATTATAATATTCTAGGACTAATAACTGATTTTTGGCAAATATTTTTTAAAAGTCAGTCAGAGCGCGAATATCCCCACGGGAATGACACGGTGTGCCTCCGACATCCCCACATCCCCACGGTGTAGGGGTTAAGGTTTGTGTTTGTATATACTGTGTAGTTTTGTTGGGACAACAAAGAACTAGGGAGGGGGTAGTGTTATGAAGGGGGATTTGCCAGTTAGGTGTTCGAGAACATTCTCGGTGTGTCTGTACGGTAGGCTAGTTCTGGTATCGGTACGGTCAGAGTTGCCAGCTTGCCTGCTGTTAGTAAGCGTAGTTGTTTTGTAAGTTATGCATTAATTTTTATGATCTTCTCTGTAATGTTTTATTAACGTAATTGTTTGTTAAATTATGTAATTTAATTTAAGTTTGGTAATTGATTTAGAGTGTTATGTAATGTAAGAAGATTGGCATATTTGGGTTGTCTCTTAGTTGGCAACTGTTTACAGTTGCACCGTCGAGTTCGTCTTAGACGTTTCTCGAGTAATGCAAGGTTATATAAGGATGGGGAATTAGACACTAGTTGTTGTTAAGGTTAAGGATTAGTTGGGCCTCAGTCAGTTTGAGTGAAGTTTAGCCGGTGCAGTATCAGTGAAGTTTGTATATTTTCGGTACTTGTTAAGTTATTGAGGTGTTATTGTGAAAACAGTGAAGTGTAAAAAACAGTAAAGTGTTGACAAGCATTAACTGTGAAGTGTTGTCAAGTATTAAGTGAAATTGCAGTTAGTACAGTTTGTATACATCCAGTGCTTGTGAGAACAGTGAATTGAAGTTAGCAGGCATTAAGTGGAATTATGTAGTAAATAAAGACAGCCAACTTTAAGAAGCCAGTGTTTATCTTTGCCTCAACTGATCTTGTGTGCTGTACACCTAAAGGCTGACCATAGGTAGAACGACTCACTGGGCAAAGTCCTTCCTATACTGAACTACTGCTGTTGGAGCCTGTGGCAGTGTGGGGACATGGGACTTAACACAATGTTCTCATTCACTCCTTGTTCTTGCAATGAATTTATAATTGCTATGTGCTCCACTGAATCGAAAGCTTTTTCGTAATCAACAAAACCAAAGAAGAGTGGTTTATTATATTCTGTAGTTTTCTCAATTAGCTGATTCATTGTGTGTAGATGATCAACAGTCGAATACCCGCTTCTGAATTTTGTAGTTATTCTGTTCATAAGGACTTTAGTGAAAAGTTTGTAAATGACTGATAATAAGCTAATGAGTCAATAGTTACTAAGATCTTTTGAGTCATCTTTTTTGTAAAGTAAGATAACTATTGCATTACACCATGTTTTGGGAATTTTCTTTGAAATACAGGAGTTAGGGGTTGAGGCCGCAGACGACACCAACACCCCCAACACCCCCAGTACCACCGGGGGTCCGCCGCTGACACTGAGCTGCTGCGAACAGGAACGGCGCACCTGTATCCCTCCCTGGCGCCCCTCTTACTCCCAGGTGATGCCCCGGAAAGGTAGCAGTCACCGGCGCCTAGTCTCCGGCCGAAATTCCACTCGTTACGTAAAGGGTGGAGTTTACAACTCCAAGCAATGCTGCGGTATTGGCCATTGTCATACCGGGTACAGGGCAGAACTGGCCACAGTCCGTTCCCCAGTTGAATCCACCCTACAGGGCCACAGCACGGACGCGTGTCGGTCGGGCAGGACGGGCCACAATTCGTCCGACTCCTGTAGTCGTTCCCCCAAAAGTGGCGCCGCAGTACCGGCCACAAGCCGGACTGGGTACGAAGCAGGAACGGTCACAATCCGTCCCTCTGCTACTAGTCCTCTTAGCTCCGCGGTACGGGCCATTAGCCGCACCAGAGCTACAACCCCCTGTGCCACTACGACATCGGCCACTAGTCACGTCAGGCCAGAGGTAGAGCAAGCTACTAGCCGCCCTGGAGCTGCAGTCCCCTGCGCCACCACGACGTCGGCCATTAGTCACGTCAGGCCAGAGGTAGAGCAGGCCACTAGCTGCACTTAAGCTGTTGTCCCCTGTGCCACTACGACGTTGGCCATTAGTCACATCAGGCCAGAGGTAGAGCAGGCCACAGTCCGCTTCTCTCCCACAGGAGATCCTGCAGCCAAAGAGCACCCCTCCCCCGAGCCATAGCAAGGCCTCACCCGAGGCCTTGGTTCCTGCAATGCTACCAGTGTGAATAGCGAAGCGGAGCCCCAGCAGACCCCGCAGCCGACGTTGGGCCCTGTCCACTACTCCCCCGGCCCGAGGTCCCCGTGTGACGACCCTGACGGTGACGCCGCCCTCCAGCCATTGCCGCAGTCCAACCATCCCGGGTTCCAGTACCCTGGGTCCTCAGTCACCCCGGGAGTTGCCCCGAACACCAGGGCGTGACTTACCTGTGAGAGAGACCTCTCTGAGTCTCTCCCAGACTTGACGTCAGGCCTGTCTCCAGGCTTTCTTTGGGCCGAGCCCCTAGTCCCACGACTACGTGTGGAGCCATGTCCATCGGCGCATCACTCTGCCCTTCCTCCGGATGGAGGAATCGACCTGCGGCCCACCAGTGGTAGTGAAGTGAGTGGACTTTACATATGTGTGTGCTTTCTAGACCCAGATATATGTGTGTGCATTAGTTTATACCATGTGAGTGATTCCCTATAGTAAATTCTAGAGATAAGTGACCAGGAGCCCAGAGTGTAAGATTGGACGAGCCTAGTAGTAACTATGGCCTAATTTATATTCTGAGTGGAGTCCCGCGCATCCCCCAGTGAACGAAACGCCACAGTGACCAACAGAACAATAATATTATGCCAATTGTACCATTCCCTTGTTTATTGAAACTCTCCCTCCCCAGTGCACAGGCACGCAAGTGAAACACCTCAGTGGCTAACAGAAGGAATAGATATTATTCCCATCGTGCCTTCCCCCTGTGTATTAAATCTCCAACAACCCCAGTGTCCGGGCACATTAGTTAGGGTATGTCTGGGCATCTCCAAATGTCCTGCTAGAATACCGTAGTCCCCCCCCCCCTTCAGTGATCACTGCTCGGCTGACTCAACCTGAGATAGACTTCCGGCCGGCAAATGTCTATGACACAGGTGTTAATGTAATTTATATACCAGTGCCGTCTAGTGCTATACGAGATTGGGAAATTGTAGTAAATTCATTCCTGTGTCATGAATCATGAGTGTATTTTATGTGTCATAAGTGCTTCTATCTGCCGGTATAGTGACAGATTTCCAATCAAGTAAGACCTTGTGTGGAGAGTTTAACCCATCCCCGGTAAACCCAGCATCGAATGTATTTGTTGATGTATTACTGTCTCTGGGAAGATATTTGTAATACATGTGTGTAACATTCACTGCCTTGTTTTTGTGTCCAGTCCTATTCCTTAGAGATACCGACCCGGTCTAGAATAGGGACCCACTATACCCTGCGTAATTGAGGCCGAGAAACCGACCCACAAATACGTAGCATAACACTTATGGCTAGTGGTGGTTCTTGACCCAGATGGTGAAAGAGGACCGGAAAGTTTTTTGAAAATGGCAGCCAAAACACATGTACCCCTACCAAAATTTGACCCAGAACAATGCAACATCATTACGTACTTAGATATGGTCAAGCCATTACTTGATACTGGGTTTGAGAATGATAATCAGAAAATAGCTGTCACTCTACCTCACATGGGAAAGGCGGTATCTAGTATAGCACCAAAAATAGTCCCAGATCTCACGTGGGCCAATTTGTAAAAATAGTAACAAGCTATTACCCCTTCATTAGGGGAAGTTGTTGCAATGTCACAGCTCGATGCCCTAAAATATGACGGTGACTTGGACAAGACGTTGATCCAAGCTCGGCGACTGCATATATTCAACACCCTCCTCAGAGTCCTTCCGGGAATAGTGAAAGAACATTTCACTATCCACGACCCGGTAGGAAATTTGGACAGTGATGTCCAGCTCATTCGCCGCCTCCTCGCAGCATGCCCCGACACGCAACACATCAGGGTCGTGAGCTGGTTCCACACGAAACCCTCCCCCCTGAAGCCCCAACCCCATCCAACCCCAACACGAAGCGTCTCCGCCCCGGCCTTCCCAAGAGCCCACCCCACCAGGAAACGGCCGCCATAGAAAGATAATGCAAATCTCATCACCATCAATCCGTGGGAATTTACAGAATGTAACAGCCGCTGCCCACTTCACGACATACGTGAACAGCCGAAGGCGGTGCGCAGAATAAGAGCCGACCCGCTGAGGCGCCACCAAATGTTGGCAGTAGATGAGGACCCTGCGAACCCCGAACCCCCCCCTCGTTGAGGAACCTGACGCCGGCTGCGAGCCAGGGAAGACTGACACCAACGCAGCCCTCGAGCTGGCGTTGGATTTTTAGGACCGCTCCCACACCTCCCCACGGTGGCGGGGGCCACCTCTACAAAGTACCGACCCCCAGTCTATGACAAAATGAAACTACAGGGGGTCAAGGCAAGACTTCTGGTAGATACGAGAGCCACAAGGTCCTGCCTGTACACACATTTTTACTCCCGCCATAAGAAGGTTCTTGACCCCATTTTCCCCACTTCAGCCCGCCTCATAGACGCGGGGGAAGGCCCCTTGCCTATTCGTGAGGAAACTCAGGCCCTACGAACCAAGACTCACCAACTAGCCTCCACATACCATCCCTTCATCGTTTTTTACTATTCCTGCCGTACCTATGATGGCTATTTGGGACTGGACCTGCTCCCAAAACTCCACACTCACACAGACTGCCACGGCAGGCGACTTCACTTCCAACAGCCTCCCCAACAGCCCCCAGCCATCTGTACATGCGCACGACAAGACAACACTCCCCCCCCCTTCCATTGATCCCCCTTCCCCTCCCTCTTCTCCTGTCCCAGCTCCCCCTAGCCCCACTATCCCCGTGACCGTCGCGTCTTCCCTCACCATTCCCCCCCCACCATGAAGCTTGGCTACGGATCAATAAGCCCACAGGGACCCATTCCCTATTTTCCCCAAATCTCCCCACCGGGCCCCTCTCCACCTGCCTGATGTTGCCGACCTCCCTTCTGCCCCACCTCAATGCCATCAAAGTGGCGAACCTGGCGGCTACACCCCTCACTCTGCCAAGAGGACTCCTGATCGGCGACCTAGAGGCAGCTGAGCCTTGTGACACCCCACCCCTAAATTCAAACCTCTCTCCCCTCCCTCCTTTGTCCGACCACCTGTCCCCCCATCAAGCCGAGACACTGCACCATCTACTACTTGAATATCAAGACCTTTTTTCGACCGGGCCCGTCGACTTGGGACATACAACATACTTGGCCCATGAAATTCATACCACCGGGCCCCCTATTCGGCAACCCTCCCACCAGAAGAACCCACAACAACGGGCTGAAGAGGACAGGCAAGTCCACGAAATGCTGGACGGCGGCATCATCACGCCATCTACCAGCCCCTGGTCTTCCCCTGTTGTCCTGGTTCGGAAAAAAGACAGCACTCAGCGATTCTGCATCGATTACCGCTGCCTGAACGATGTAACCACCAAGGATGCCACTCCTTTCCACCACATAGACGACTCCCTAGACTCCCTACACAGCTCCACCTGGTTCTCCATGCTGGAACTCCAGTCAGGGTACTGGAAGGTCCCCGTCCACCCCCGAAAACGGCCTTTTCCACAAGTAATGGGAAACATTACCAGTTTAATGTTCTTCCCTTCGGGCTATGCAACGCCCCAGCCATCTTCTCCCGCCTCGTGGAGTCCGTCCTCAGTGGCCTAACCTGGGAAGTCTGCCTGGCATACCTCGACGACGTTATTGTTTTCAGCAAAACGTGGGCTGATCACCTGCACCGCCTCCGACAGGTGTTCCAACAAATACGCCAGGCCGGGTTGAAACTTAAGCCCACTAAGTGTGTCCTAGCCGCCCGCTTTGTCGCTTTCCTAGACACATTGTCTCTGGAAAAGGCATCTTCCCGGACCCCGACAAGCTGAGAGCCATCGCTGACCAGCCCCTTCCACAGGATGTTCACCAAGTCCGCACCTTCTTGGGGCTCGCTTCGTATTCCCGGCGGTTCATCAAAGGGTTCGCCGACCTTGCAAAACCACTCCACGACCTCACTAAGAAAGGTGAACCATTCGTCTGGAGCGACGACTGAATAGCAGCGTTTGACACCTTAAAAGAGAAACTTGTTTCCACCCCCATCATCGCTTTCCCGAACTGCGACCTCCCCTTCAGATTATACACCGACATCTCGCTGGTAGCCATAGGCGCCGTCCTGCACAGGTCCATGAAGGGCGTGAGAACATCATCGCTTGCGCCAGCTGCACCCTAAACCCGGCCGAACGAAATTACACTGCTACCAAGCGTGAATGTTTGGGTATTGTCTGGGCCCTCGACAACTTCAGGGCCTACCTATCTGGCACCAGGGTCACCATCATCACAGACCACCAATCCCTTCAGTGGCTCCGGCAATCGGCCGTTCAGAACGCCCAGCTCCTCCGTTGGCACGAAGCACTCGAGGAGTTTGACTACGAGATTGCCTACTGGCCTGGGAAATTGCATACCAATGCCGACGCCCTCTCCCGTTTACCAGTACGATCACTACTCACTCAATCCGAGCTGATCCAGCACTGGCAGAATCAAGACCGGCCCCCCTGGATTCCCTAGCACCTATTTTCAAAACTCCACCTGCAAGGGGACCAACTCTTCACGCCATCAGGCCACATTGTCCTGGATCCGGACTCCGCCATAGGCGTCCTCACCCACCTCCACTCGGACAATGGGATCCACCTGGGTACAAAAAGATTAACCCAGGTCTTCAATGACCTCTACTGGGCCCCCAACCCCACTACCCTCGCCCAGCGTGTCGAGCATGCTGCCTAGGAAAGGACATCACCCGTTCTGTGGGTCCTGCCGGCAAGATCTCCGCCCACATACCTTGGCAGCTTTTGTCTGTTGACATTGTCGGACCCCTACCACCTAGATCCAGCTACAAATACATCATTACATTCGTTGACGTTTACTCCAAGTTCCTGATCACTTGTCCAGCTAAGGAGCACACCGCCGTCGCCATAGCTGATGCCCTCATGTGCCACGTCTTCCCCTACTTTGGCGTTCCCCAGGCCATTCACTCTGATAATGCCCCAGAGTTCACGGGGCAAATTTGGAAAGAGCTATCCACCATATTCGGTTTCTCCATTTCCCACTCTTCCCCCTACTGGCCCCAAGGAAATGGGGTATGCGAAAGGAGCCATCGGACCCTGCTAAACCAAAAAAGGACCTACATTCAAAATACCCAAGACCAAGAGTGGCCTGCACACGTCAAAAGCGTCCAGTGGGGAATTAACACCTGCCCCCGTGACGACGGCATCACTCCCCATGAGTGAGTTTTTGTACAGGCACCCCTCCTCCTCCCTCTCCGACAGCACCTTCAACCCCCCGCTCACTCCCCACTCACTGACCCCCTACATCACCTGAAGTGCCGGTTGAAACACCTGCACGCGCACCAAGACACCCAAACCGATTTCTCCCCTGCTAACCCTTACAAACCAGGCGATGAGGTTTTCGTTGCGCACCTCCCCACCCCCAATAAAACTGCCCCTCATTTCATGGGACCTTATACCATCAATAAAGTCCCCAACCCCTTCCAAGTCATCGTCGACTGCAATGGAGCCTCCCGCACTTACAGGAATCGCCACGTCCGCCCCGCCCGGGACTCCCCAACCCCCACCGGTCTCCACTGCCCCCTCGCCGCCCAAAACTCCTGCACCATGCCCACGCACTACACTCACCCAACCACCACATCCCCCGCGACCGCCACGCTGCCCACACCACGTGGTCAACCCACACCCGTAGGAAATTCCACACCAACACCCCGAGCTCCGTGCCCAGCCTAATCCCCGCCCCACCAACCATGACAACCAACCTCACCACACCACCTCACTCTCCACCTGCCCCCGCTCCACCATCCCACTCCCCGTAGCTGCCCACTTCACAGCTAACCACCACCACTACCCGTTCCAGTCGTATCTCACACCCATCCCGCTACACCTCAACCCCTACACCCACCCCTTCGCCCACTAGCAGCCAGCTGCCCACCCCACCCCAATAACCCTTCCTACTCCTCATCTCACATGGAAAAACCCACCCCGCTGGACTCACGGGGGAACACCACCCCCACACCCCACCAGAAATACAAACCGCGCCAGACAACCTTTAGCCAGCATTCGCCTCCAAACCACCACCATCACCATCATGCGCATCACAAGAATCACTTGGATCCCCACCTTCGGGCGACATCAATGCATCCGAAGCACACACCATCTGCTACGACTCCTCCAGCAAACAAATTACCCTTCCACTCTTTGCGTCGCCTACGCCCATCACCTGCTGGCCAATATACCAACCGACCCCTGGACTACCTTCCTAAATCACCTCAAACCCATCCACCAAACAGCCAACACCAGCCTATACCACCTCCAGTCACGGGGTCGTGACTTTGTTACAGGGGAGGGTGGTGAAATACAGGAGTTAGGGGTTGAGGCCGCAGATGACGCAACGGCCAATGCAGACAACACCAACACCCCCAACCCCCCCAGTACCACCGGGGGTCCGCCACTGACACTGAGCAGCTGGGAACAGGAACGGCGCACCTGTATCCCTCCCCACCGCCACTCTTACTCCCAGGTGATGCCCCGGAAAGGTAGCAGTCGCCGGCTCCTAGTCTCTGGCCGAAATTCCACTCGCCAGGTAAGAGCTGGAGTTTACAACTCAACACAATGCCACAGTATTGGTCATTGTCATACAGGGTATGGGGCAGAACCGGCCACAGTCCATTCCCCAGTTGAATCCACCCTACAGGGCCGTGGCACGGACGCATGTCGGTTGGGCAGGACAGGCCACAAGCCATCTGACTCCTGAAGTCGTTCCTCCCAGAGTAGCGCCGAAGTACTGGGCACAAGCCGTACTGGGTACGAGGCAGGATCAGCCGCAGTCCGTCCCTCTGCTACTAGTCCTCTTAGCTCCACAGTACGGGCCATTAGCCGCACCAGAGCTACAACCCCCTGTGCCACTACGACGTCAGGCCAGAGGTAGAGCAGGCCACGAGCCGCCCTGGAGCTGCAGTCCCCTGCGCCACCACGACGTCGGCCACTAGTCACGTCAGGCCAGAGTAGAGCAGGCCACTAGCCGCACTGAAGCTGTTGTCCCCTGTGCCACCACGACGTCGGCCATTAGACACATCAGGCCAGAGGTAGAGCAGGCCACTAGCTGCACTGAACCTGTTGTACCCTGTGCCACTACGACATCGGCCATTAGTCACGTCAGGCCGGAGGTAGAGCAGGCCACAGTCCGCTTCTCTTCCGCAGGAGATCCTGCAGCCAAAGAGGACCCCTCCCCTGAGCCGTGGCAAGGCCTCACCCAAGGCCGTGGTTTCCTGCAACTCTACCAGTGTGAACAGCGACCGAAGCGGAGCCCCAGCAGACCCTGCAGCCGACATCGGGCCCTGTCTACTACTCCCCTGGCCCGAGGTCCCCGTGTGATGACCCTGATGGCGCCGCCACCCTCCAGCTGTTGCCACAGTCCAGCCACCCCGGGTTCCAGTACCCTGGGTCCTCAGTCACCCCTGGAGTTGCCCCGAACACCAGGGCGCGACTTACCTGTGGGCGAGACCTCTCTGAGTCTCTCCCAGACTTGACATCAGGCCTGTCTCCTGGCTCTCTTCGGGCCGAGCCCCTAGTCCCACGACTACGTGTGGGGCCCTGTCCAGGGGCGCATCACTCTGCCCTTCCTCCGGACGAAGGAATCGACCTGCGGCCCACCAGTGGTAGTGAACCGAGTGGACCTTACCTATGTGTGTGCTTTCTAGACCAAGATAGTTTATACCATGCGAGAGATTCCCTATAGTATATTCTAGTGATAAATGACCAGGAGCCCAGAGTGCAAGATTGGACGAGCGTAATAGTAACTTTGGCCTAATTTATATCCCAAATGGAGTCCTGCGCATCCCCCAGTGAACGAAACGCCACGGTGACCAACAGAACAATATTATTATTCTGATTGTGTCATTCCCTTGTTTATTGAAACTCTCCCTCCCCAGAGCACAGGCACGCAAGTGAAACACCTCAGTGGCTAACAGAAGGAATAGATATTATTCCCATCGTGCCTTCCCCTTGTGTATTAAACCTCCACCCACCCCAGTGTCCTGGCACATTAGTTAGAGTATGTCTGGGCATCTCCAAATGTCCCGCTAGAATACCGCAGTCCCCCCCCTTCAGTGATCACTGCGCGGCTGACTCTACCTGAGATAGACTTCCGGCCGGCAAGTGTCTATGACACAGGTGTTAATGTAATTTATGTACCAGTGCCGTCCAGTGCTATATGATTGGGAAATTATAGTAAATTCATTCCTGTGTCATGAATCATGAGTGTATTTTATGTGTCATAAGTGCTGGGTAAATATTACCATACTTTCTATCTGCCGGTATAGTGACAGATTTCCAATCAAGTAAGACCTTGTGTTGAGTTGTTAACCCATCCCCGGCAAACCCAGCATCTAATGTATTTGTTGATGTATTATTGTCTCTGGGAAGATATTTGTAATAGATGTGTGGAACATTCACTGCCTTGTTTTTGTGTCCAGTCCTATTCCTTAGAGATACCGACCCGGTTTAAAATAGGGACCCGCTGTAGCCTGCGTATCTGAGGATGAGAAACCGACCCGCAAATACGTAGCATAACATTCTTCTTTTTTATACATTGAGTAAATAAGTGAGCAAGCCTGTTTTGTACTTCTACTCCTGCATCCAACAGTAAATCTGCTACTATTCCATCTTCTCCCGGAGCTTTCCCCCTTTTCATATTTCTAAGAGAAATATTAACTTCGTCTGGTGTTACCTCAAGTATTTCACTTGTGTCAACTGAAAAGTTAGCTATTGGTATTACTGTCTTTAATGCATACAGTTCTTTGTAAAATTCTTTAACTCTCTTCAGTATCTTATCTCTGCATTTTTAATGACTTCGCCGTTTTTGTCTTTCAGTGATGCAATTTGTTGCTTTCCTAGTGCCATTTTACTTCGGACCTGTATCAGACTTTTTCCTTTTTTGATGGTTTGTTTGATCTGATCCATGTTACTCTTTCTTTTCTCTTCTCTTTGTCTTTTGTTAATAAGCTTATTTAATTCTGCGCGTTCAATTTCATCTTTCTTTGTTATGACTTTCATTTCTTTTCTTTTTTTTCATAAGCTCGAGCATCTTTTCTGAATATTTCTTTGTTTTGGTTGTATTTGGTTTTCCTGCTACCTCCGCTGATTCTCTTAGCAATTTTGTTAGTCTGTCATTCAGCTGATCAATGTCACATTCAGCATTACTTAGAGTCTGAAATCTGTTCCGTATTTTCAACTGAAAGGCTGCTTTGTTTTCATTTACTTTTACTGGGCATATCTTTTTATCTTTAATCATCTTCTTTCTTTCGCTTTTGAAATTGAATCTGGCTGTGCAACCTACCATTCTATGGTCACTTCCGATTTTTACTTTGTTTATAACTGTGACATTTATGACCGTGTTATTCTTATCTGCTATAATGAAGTCAGTTTCATTCTTTGTTTCTCCATTTGGGCTTCTCCAGGTCCACTTTCTCCCTGTTCTTTTGTGAAAGAATGTGTTCATTATTCTCATGTTATACATTTAAACAAAGCTTACCAGCATTTCTCCTCTTTCGTTCCTTTTGCCCACTCCAAATTTTCCCATATGTGCTTCTCCATTTTTTGATTTTCCAACTTTGGCATTGAAGTCTTCCTTGAGTATAGTGTATGTGGTCTTTTCTTCTTCCATAAAATGGGAGATGTCATCATAGAATGTTTCAATTTCTTCATTAGAACTTTGAGAGGTTGGTGCATATATCTGTATTACTTTCGGTGTATATTTTTTGCACAGTCTAATTACCACCAATGATGCTCTCTCAGAGACACTGCTGAATTTAACAATATTATCTGCAAGATTTCTGTTAATTAGAAATCCAACTCCACTAACTCTTTCATTTTCCCTTCCTCTGTAGTAAAATAGGTAGTTGCTGTCTTCGAGCTGAATTACTTTTTCTTCTTTTCTGTGGATCTTACTCAATCCCACAATATCCCAACTAACGTTTTCCAGTTCAGTCAGTAAGTTATCAACTTTGTAATCTTCTGCGAGGCTTCTTACATTGTATGCAGAGAGAGAGAGAGAGAGATTATATCTATCTATCTATACACACACACACACACACACACATATGTTGTGTCGGATTTTGACTCGTCATTTAAATTTAAAATATCCCACCGCTTTTACCAGTGTAATATCGGAATTTTAGGACTATATAATTTAAGAAGATTCCACTGCTTTGACACCAGTGTAAGGGCAGAAATTTAGGGGCCTCGTTAAATACTGAAAACAGAATGAAATACCAACACGAAGAATCAGAATTACAAGAGTAGGCTGCCACCACCCAGCGTATGCCGGGAAAGAATTATTAGATCCACTAAGGTAAGATATAGGACACTGAGGCCTTGCGAATGAGTGATTAGGGTAGCGTGAGTAGTTCAGAGTGCGTGAGTCTTACGATAGCAACACACCTTACGGGCCACTCAATCTCACAAACAAACTTCCCAGAGGAAAATAGTTCAAACACATAAAAACTTAATCTATTATTTACTAACTCTAAACATACAGTGTAAGAAAACTGGATATTAATAAAAAATAAACAAAGATTACTTTTCAGACTATGAATATCCTAGAAAAACTGAAATAAAAGAATTCTCTTCCCCACTGAGATTATTACAAGGTAGACTAACGTAACAAGGTTCACATATTACAAGCGTGTGTTCACCACAGCTGATAGAATACTTGGAATATTATCACACTATAATAAGATGTATAATCTTGCACACAGGTGGATGTATGCCCGATTATAAATTTTACATACACTAATATATTTATATAACTTCACCTCTTAACCTAATACAGTATTCAAAAATAATTCAAACACGTGCGTGACTTGCACACTCACGGTCTCTAACGGACTCGTGAAACTAACTCCCCGAGTCACTACCTCCACCAAAAGCTCCACTAAGTCTGGAACATTCGCCCTAAGTCCAAAGGTTTCAAAGAAAGATATTACTGACTAAAATTTTAAAGAGTTTGAAATATTGGTACTTTTAGGGGAACAATAACATATGAATACCAAAACCCGCTATCAACTAAACACTTCACATCGAAAGAACAGATTATTCTAATGGACCAATCAATTTCATATTCGACCTCGCAATACAAAAAGAAATGGAAGGGGGGAATTTGTGTAATGGGCAGTGGTAAGAAGGACCGCGTGGTCAGTGGTCACTTCTACACCGGGACGAGAGGCCTCGATGGAACGCCGGCAATCTGTGGATATTACGCCATCAGGACTCACAATCATTACAAAAGGAAGTTAAAGGAAACATTATCAGTCAACCTACTAATATATAAAGAGAGGATTAATTATAGGAACAAAATGGGGGGGGATTTGAGAAAGAGCCTTCGAATGACCTGTGGATATTATGCAGTCAACACTCACAATGAGCGACACTCCCTCGGCTACATGCTCTCACTCGCAGTTGTCCTAACATCGGAGCTGACTTCGACCAAATCCTCTGCAAGATTACCGTCTACACCAACTAACAGAGAATATGAAACAAGGTATCCACATTCACCATACATGGACGAAACTGACTTACGATGATTAAAATTTTCTGGCAATCGTATGGGACTGACATTTATACCGAAGCCTAAACGAACGAGTTTTAACTAATTGTAACCATGTGTCGCAGTTGTCTGACCTACGTGACTAAATGCAAGTGTAAAGCAAATTTCGCGGTTACAAATGTCTGTTATCAATAATTAGACTTTAACTAAGCTCAAATTCATTACTGTATAGTACAAAAAGATGATAACACCAAACCTAACTCACAAATTCCGAATTTAAAGTGTGAATACAAACTTTCGCGAATTTTAACCTCGAGTTAACCTTTTGCCTCTTTTTCGAGAACACATCACGACTCTCACTCCCATCTCGCTCCATACAGTTCTTCTATTACTAGTATTCCTCTTTTGCTATAAATTAACAAGGAACAAACCCAGATATGAGTTTGACGACCATTCCCTGTCCATTGTAGATGAATTAATCAGTGGTTCAGGGCTACACTTACATTACACTTACACTAACTTATACTGCACTTATATTAACTTATATTATACTTATACTAACTTATACTACACTTATATTAACTTATATTATACTTATACTACCCTTAAAATTACAGCA
>JAGKTI010023413.1:0-11538 GCA_018397915.1 Birgus latro
AGTAGTTGTTGTTGTTGTTGTTGTTGTTGTTGTTGTTGTTGTTGTTGTTGTTGTTGTTGTTGTTGTTTAATTTAGGGTCTCATATTTTCTGTTTACTTAAATTTTTTCAGTTTTTCAATCAGAAGCAATTTTAATCTAGTTGTGGGGACGATGAGGTTGTTTCTTTTACTCATACGTTGACCCTTCTTATATTTATTACTATATTTTTTGTAACAAAAGCTCTGTATCAACTTCTTAACACGAATACTGAGAAATAATTGTTCTTGTCAACTTACGTGCAATGAAATCGACTTAAGTCTTCCTTTTTGCTCAGACTCACACACACTCGCACGCTCACCCAACTGCAATGACATATTCCCTCAATCACGACTCTGCATCCTTTGCTAATGACAATATTACATATTATACAAATACATTATAAATTAAAGTATAATCTTACTGGTATGAAGTCAGTAATGCTGCTTTAGACGTTCATCCCCACTTTCCAGAGAGGTCAGTGAAAGATTTTTGTATTTAAATGTATTTTCCTATGTAGCTGATACCCTTCCATGTAATATTTCTTTTATTAGAGGGAAGTTTGCCTTCGTTATTAGATCTGGATATTTAGCACTGTAAAGAAATCTTGGTGACAGGAATTTAATTAGTTTTTGTTCTCACATGTCTGCTTTTTCATCGCGTGCATCGGCATGGTAGGACATTCTATTATTCATCTTACTGATAGGAAATATTTCTTTTTGTTTTTAAACTTCATTTCTCCAAAGTTTAGCTAAGATATCTTTTAATCTTCCTTTTTTCCTTCTTATAAATCTTCTGTAGTCTCAATATTCTTTTTATGCTAGGAAGAAAGAACCAAAGGCCAGGAGCCCACAACACAAGACAGAGCCAAATTTACGATCCGATCATTTCAAGATGCCTGGACACACTGCGTATGAAAGACTGAAGATCATAGCAAGGAGGAAATACAGACAAAGGGAGACAGTTCCAGAGTTGACTTGATACATAAATGAAGGACTGGGAATAACGGTTAACTCTTGCATTAGAGAGTTGGACAGAAAAGGGATGAGAGTTTGTTGCTAGACGGGTGCTATGCGCCCGTCGTAGAGGTGGAGGGATGCAAACAGACAGTCCAGAGGATCAGTGACCATTGATGTAGCGAAAGAAAAGAGATAAAGATGCAACAGTGTGGCGAAGAGACAGAGGTTGAAGGGAGCCAGTAAGAGGAGGAGAGTTAATGTGTTGAAAGCATTTGGCTCCACCCTACTGATAAGAGCTGTATGTGGGGAGCCTCCCCACACATGAGAGTTGTACTCCATACAGGGGCGAATAAAACCCATGTATAAAGTCAACAATTATCCAGGGGTAAAGAAGGTATGGAGTCGGCTTAGCACACCTAATCTCTTGGAAGCAGATTTTACAAGGGATGTAATATGATCTTTCCAAGAAAAGTTTCGAGTGAATGAAATCCCAAGCATGTTCAAGGATGGTGCAGGATTAAGCTGGATATTATTAAGCATTAGTGGGTACTCCTGTGGAAGATTTTTCCGGGTTGACAGGTTCAAGAAATGGGTCCTTGATGCATTAAAAACAAGATTATTTTTTCCCCAGTCAGAGATACGAGCCAAGTCAGACATTAGGTGTGCCATAGCCTTATCCCTTGTCTATTGAAGTAACTGCTGAGATGGACGTTGCAGGAACCGATTTGAAAGGTGAAGGGTTGAGTCATCAGGATACAAGTGGATAGGGTTAGATGTACAGCTTAGAAGGTCATTTATGAATAAAAGGAAGAGAGCTGGTGATAGGACAGAGCCCTGAGGAACACCGCTGTTGACAGATCTAGGAGAAGAACGATGGTCGTTTACAACAGTAGCTATAGAACGACCAGAAAGGAAGCTATAGGTGAAGGCACAGATAGAAGGACAAAAGCCGAAAGAAGGCAGTTTGGAAATTAAAGATTTATGCCAGACTCGATCGAAAGCCTTTGAGATGTCAAATGCAATGACAAAGCTTTCGCCAAAGTCCCGGAAGTGTACCCATACTATATTATTGGAATCATAGAATCACTTCATAATACCTGAACAACCCATGTATGTAACCAAGTACAGTTAATGTCTTGAATTGCTGACCTAAGCTGTGTTCTCACACCCCGCACGACACATTGAAGCAGTCTGGGGCGAGCCTTCTCTTAGGGTGGCTCTGTTAAACTTTTCCTGTAAATAAACCATCCTTGTTCAGCCGGCAAGATCTTTGGAATTTACCTAATTGTGATACGAGAGGGTTGTGGAACAAATTAGTGGCCGCGGTGAGCCGGATCTCCTTCATTTCGCCTCAGTACAGTGATTTCTTAGTGACACAATGAAACGCATTAGTACCGGTGTTCTATTCTACTTCAGTCTACACACCAGCCACATGTCTTGTTAGTCACCTGCCTTGTGTTTGTCTCGACTATGTCTTCCTTGGTGAGAACTTCCTACAGACCTTCACTGAAGTGTATACCTCCACCAACCTGCAGGCTACATTGGTTCATACCAGCAGGCAACTAACATTCAGTAAGGAACTATCAAGTGACAGTTCTCACGCTCCTCCTGTTTTAGACAATTATAAATTACCACCCCAATATGCCCCACCACAACCCAACTGCTCCCTCTCAACCACACCTTGCAAGTTGCTGAGCAAGCACCCTCGTAGGCTCCACTTCCACAACCGCACCTCGCACCCACCACCGCTCGCCACCCAGTCTATCACTGATCTCTACGTCATCGTCAGCACTCTCCACACAAAGTCTGGACAGTGCTCGTCCGACGCTCCAGCTTGCGTTTCGTTGGTCAACTTCACCTGTGACATCACTCTCCCCCACCTTCTCCCCTCCAGTGCCAGGGAGGGACACCTCATTCAAGTAGCATCTCAAATTCATCTCCAGCGAGCCAGGCCACCTCATTCAAGTAGCATCTCAAATTCGTCTCCAGCGAGCCAAACCACCTCATTCAAATAGCGTCGCAAATTCTTCTTCATTCTCCAAGCTTCAGTATATGCGAATATAGTTTATTCCAATCAGCCCATTACTTGACTTTCTATAGAAATTATTCTCCAGATTATCTCTACAGATTGGATCATTAATATTCATTTCCTTTCACTCCCTTCATTATCATTCTCGCCAACTTCATCTTTCACTTCACCTAACACTTCACATGTTACTTATTCTAATCTAAACCATTCATCGTCATTCATTTTCACTTCCATTGTGCATAGTCACCCTCGATACCATTGTAAATATTGCATATTCCCTCATCCTCACATTGTAAATGTAGTCATTTTCATTCTCATAACTATTTATAAATTTTCTCACCTCACTACATGTCATATTTCAAGAAAACTGAGCTTTCTCCCATTCTCCAGTGGCAAGACACTGAAAGTGAGCAACAAGGTACCGATAATGAAGATTCAGTGACTTACCTTCGCAGTGGTCGATCGTACCCAAACCATTGTTCATCATCTCAGACAACACTTACCGCAGAACACTCGCATACCACTCTCACAGCCACAACCACCACCACTACTACTGCTACTCCTACCACTACTACTACTACTTCTACTCTACACAAACCAGATAATCTGCCTCCAAATAACGTAAATCCAGACACCTCTTCATCCTTAAATGATTCCTTAGAACTTTCTTCTACCCCTTTTCTAACAATAACTTTTCTACACCACTTCATCTCCCAACTTAACTACATATAACAACCATTACTTTCTCTCCCTCTCAACCGACTACTTCAGTAACTTCCACACTTTTGCAAACTCACACTCTTCCAACCATGGCTAATATCCTCTCCCTCTCCACAGTCAATATATTTGGAGAATGCAAACCGCCCAAATTTACAGGCAAGGACCATAACTGGTCAATCTACAACTTCCTCAGATAGGTCGAAACAGACAGTCACAATCGGTGAATAACAGCTGAACCCCTCAAAGTTTCTTATCGTATGGGACGGTTACACCAAGGCAAGTTGGAAATAGGAGCCGCGATCCGTGCAGGTTAATTTGATGACACTAAAACATTTGATGCCTTCCGAAAAGAATCAATACAGCTCTGTTGCCAGCATTCAAATGCCGCATCTCTCAATGGTTTTACTAATCTCCTCACACAGATGGAGGAGGACATGAAAGTCCCAGCTCAAAATGCCAAATTATTGGAGGCAGCAGTTGCAATGAAGGCCACTAGTTCTGAGATGCGGCAGTTGTTGCAAGGCACCCAATGGGTAGAAGTCATTAATGGAACTCCTATGCTTTCACTAAAAAACTTTGGAGATTTGTTAGGTCACCTGAGATTTTTAAGTTGCCTAGACACAAGACAGAGAGAGATAGCCCTACAGATAGGTTTCAGCCCGGGAGATAAAATTGTTAAGGTCTCAAAGGCCATCCAAGAAACAAAAGGATCGAACCTCACTCATCAGGCCACTAATTGCCCCTCGGTATCCCAGGTCTGCCACACCTCCACCACTTCATCAGACTACTCGCGTTTGCGACCCACTATGAGGGGAAAACCTAACACTAACCATTCCCTTTCACGGTACCAATCACCGACCGGCGGTCGTGATCAGTCTAATGTGCGACGGGGTAAACAATCCTCGATTGTGGCCTGGCACTGTGGTAACACTGGGCATCGAGAATCCTTTTGCGACCGTAAACAAAGATGACATCATTCACAAGGAAGACAGCGTAGACCTTCGCTATCACGTTGTCCTTAATGCAAACATCACAAGAACAGCACGTTACATAAAAAGCCGCTAGTCGGGGGAAGAGAAGCGCCCGTATCGGCAAAATGTAACATAACATCGCACGATACGCCCATATCAGAAAAACATAATGTTACAACAGAAGATCAACTCTCCATTCTCCAAGTAGGGCCCATAACTCCTTCAGGCTAAGTCATTGTAGGATGGAGTGAAGACATGCAAACATCGTTTTTCATGGACACAGGATCTATGGTAAATTTGATCTCTGATACCTCTTTAAACATCATTAGGGGAACAAACAGGAGTAGACTGTAGCACCAGTCGAGCAGGAAAGTACTCCCAAGGTGGATGGAAAGCTGATGACGGGGAGAGCTTGAGCTTCCGTTTCATCAGCCCTCAGGACTAGTTCCTGAACATTCCCCTTTGCTGATCTTTTTCAGTGTCTCAGTAACACAGAGAGTAGGCCAGCATGCTCTCCAATACAAGTTTCTCTAACTGTCAACATCAAACAACATGCACGCTACACACTACACTTCCTTTTCAAAATTCGAACAAAAATTGCGACGAATAACCGAGCCTCAGAGTCCCCAGGGGGAGGAGACCACAAATTTCCCCACCATCCACCCCTCTCCCGGTGACGACTCAAGGAGCTGCCTCGAACCACTGTCTGACTCACTCCTTCTTCATTTCTGCAACATTCGTGGCCTCTCCTCTAACTTTTGCTCTGTTGAGCACCACCTCTCCTCCTCTAAACCTCATCTTCCCTTTTTAACCGAGACTCAGCTGTCTGAGGCAAGTGACAACAAACCCTTTTCTGTATCCTCCTCATTTCAAAGCCAAAGGTGGCTGTTGTGTGTATGTACGCAACAAGCTATCTTGCTCTCGTGTTCCTGAACTTGATTCTTCTGAATTCTCTACTCTCTGGCTTCGGCTTTCCTGTCATTCTGTGACTAAATATATCTTTGCTGTTTACTTACCTCCTAATTCTACTGACTGTCAAAAATTCTTTGACTATCTTACTTCTATGACGGAACACATTCTATCCATTTCTCCTTTCTCTGAAATCTCCATTCTAGGAGATTTCAATGTTCACCAACACCTTTGACTCTTCTCTCCTTTCACTGATCCACCTGGTGAACAAGCATACATCTTTTCTATCCTTAATGACCTAGAGCAGCTTGTACAGCACCCTACCCGTATCCCTGACCGCCTTGGAGAGAGTTCCAACGTACCTGACCTTTTCCTAACAACTAATCCTTCTGCTTACACTGTTAATCTTTTCTCTCCGTTGGGCTCCTCCGATCATAACCTTATTACCTTAACTTGTCCTATCGCTCCTGTATGGCCTGTGGACCCTCCAAAGAAATGCCGTCTTTGGTACTTTGGAGTTGATGATTGGAGGCCCTCAGGCAGTACCTCTTTCATTTTCCTTGGAATGATTATTGCTTCCATGGCCGGGAGCCATCTGAGTGTGCATTGCTCATTATGGAGGTTATTCGCTCAGGCCTTGGAAGCATACATTCCTTTCTCATATCCTTTGACTAAAGCAAGAAAGCCTTGGTTTAATCACGCTTGCTCTAATGTTGTCCGCAAAAAGGAGAGGGCCTATAAAAGGTAAAGGAGCCAACCCACCCCTGAATCACATCTTTCTTATATTTCTGCCTGGAATCGTGCTAAGTCTGTTCTTCGCTCTGCTAAAAATAATTTCATCCGTGCTAAGTGCTCTCAACTCTTCAACTCGAATTCTTCTCGCTCCTTCTGGTACCTTGCCAGAAACCTTTCTAACAACTTTACCTCATCATCCTTCCCTCCTATTTTCTACTCTCATGACTCTGTAGCTATTTCTTCTACTGATAAAGCAGATCACTTTCCTCAGACTTTCTCCTCCATTTCCACCTTAGATGATTCCGGTGTTGTTCCTCCATCATTTCCCCCCTCTGACTCCTCATGGCTGACATTAAAATTTCTACAGCTGATGTATTTCTGCCATCACTGGCCTCAATACTAACAAGGCATATGGGCCTGATGGAGTGTCTTCTGTTGTCCTCAAAAACTGTGCTTCTGTGCTTACACCCTGCCTAGGTAAACTCTTTCGCCTTTGTCTTTGAACCTGTACCTTTCTTTCTTCCTGGAAGTTTGCTCTTATTCAGCCGGTCCCAAAGAAGGGTGACCATTCCCAACCCTCTAACTATCGTCCAGTGGCTTTAACATCCTGTCTCAAAAGTTTTCGAGTCAACTCTTAACAGAAAAATTTTAAAGCATCTTTCCTGTCACAACCTTCATTCTGATCATCAGTATGGGTTCCGTCAGGAACGCTCCACTGACGATCTTCTCTCCTACCTTTCAGACTCTTGGTCATCCTCCTTTCGGAACTTTGGCGAAAGCTTTGCCATTGCACTTGACATCTCAAGCTTTCAATCGAGTCTGCCATAAATCTTTGATTTCCAAACTGCCCTCTATCCTTCTATCTGTGCCTTCATCTCTAGCTTCCTTTCTGGTCGTTCTATAGCCACTGTTGTAGACGGCCATCTTTCTTCTCCTAGATCCATCAACAGTGGTGTTCCTCAGGGCTCTGTGCTATCACCAGCTCTCTTCTTTTTATTCATCAATGGCCTTTTAAGTTGTACATCTAACCCTATCCACTCGTTCGCTGATGATTCCACCCTTCACCTTTCAAATCGGTTCTCACAACGTCCATCTCAGCAGTTACTTCAACGTACAATGGATGAGGCTATGGCACACATGATTGTCTAACTTGGTTCGTATCTCTGACTGGGGTAAAAATAATCTTGTTGTTTTTAATGCATCATAGACTTACTTCTTACACCTATCAACCCGACAAAATCTTCCACAAGAGTACCCACTAATGTTTAATAATACCCAGCTCAACCCTGCATCATCCCTGAACATGCTTGGGGTTTCATTAATTCGGGATTTATCTTGGAATGAACATATTACATCTCTTGTAGTCTGCTTCCAAGTGATTAGTTGTGCTAAGCCGACTCCGAACCTTCTTTACCCTTGCACAGTTGTTGGATTTATACACGGGTTTTATTCACCCCTGTTTAGAGTACAACTCTCATGTGTGGGGAGGCTCCCCACATACAGCCTTTCTCAACAGGGTGGAGTCAGTGGCTTTTCATCTCATTAACTCTCCTCCTCTTACTGGCTCCCTTCAACCTCTGTCTCTTCACTGCACTGTTGCCTCTTTATCTCTTTTCTATCGCTACTTCAATGGCCACTGTTCCTCTGAACTGTCTGCTTGCATCCCTCCACCTCTACGACGGGCACGTAGCACCCATCTAGCAACAACTTCTCATCCCTTTTCTGTCCAGCTCTCTGATGCAAGAGTTAACCGTTATTCCCAGTCCTTCATTTATGCAACTAGTAAGCTCTGGAACTGTCTTCCTCTGTCTGTATTTCCTACTTCGTATGATCTCCAGTCTTTCAAAAGCAGTGTGTCCAGGAATCTCGAAATGAACGGATCTTGAATTTGGCTCTCTTTTGTTTTGTTTTTGTTTTTTACTTGGAGGGAACAGTTTGCGGGCCCATGGCTTTTGATTCTTTCTTCCTTGCATAAGAAAAAAATAATAATAGAAATGTGAGAGAGACAGACATACATACATACATACATACATACATACAGACAGACAGACAGACAGACTGGCAGACAGACAGATAGACAGTTAGACAGACAGACAGACAGAGAGAAGAGCAAGTATGTGGCGGTGATGTGGCAACTCAGCTAGTGAACTGAGGTCTTAGGCAGCCCCACCCAAACTGCCTTCATAAAACAGAAAGCCTATAGTAACTGTATTAAAAAAGAAAAAGAAGTCACCTAGAAAGAACAAGTGGATGCTTGAAGTGCGTGAGTACAGGTTTGACACTGACTACAAGGTGAGTGGGAAGAACGTGGTTGCAGACCAGTTAAGTAGACCAGTGCGAGTGCTAAGATGGGAGCCAGATGAGAGATGGCTAGGAAAGGCTCGGAACGAGATGGGAGAGGCCTGATGTAAAGAGGCAAGGTGGAAGGATTTGATAGATTACCTAGAAGGTGGTGCAGTCCCTAGACATCATTATCCTAGCACCACACTACATCAGTTTGCTGTAGGACAAGGAATTTTGTACTTATTAGTATCTAAGACGGGTGTCAACCTACATTACTCACTTGTAGCCCCACAGGATTTAAAGAAGGTTGCTTTAAGCTTAGTGCACATTCAAGAATCAGGACACTTAGCCAGAAAAAGTCAATTGACAAGGCTGAAACATCAATTGACAAAGCTGAAACATTGTTCTACTGGCCAAACGTTAGAGTAGAGATGAGTACCTATGTGTTAATATGTAAAAGCTGCCAGCAATTTAAGGGTACTTCTGGGTTACAACAGAAATGGCAGGAGTTGTCCCCTGTGCACAAGCCCCTTGACCGGATCAGTATTGATCTCATGGATAAGTGTGCTGGAACCCAAGGGTACCATTATGTGCTGACAGTTCTGGACCACTACAGTAGGACTGTGTAATTTTACAAACTCGTTACTAAAATTACGGGTGAGGTGTGTGCTAACTTCTCAGAGTGTTCGTGTGACTATGGGGTCCCAACACTTCTAATCCTGGATAATGGAGGAGAGTTTACCTCGCAACAATTCAAAGACCTTTGCTCCTCCTACAACATTAATATAAAAAGACTGGTTTAAACCTCACTGGTTTGTTCTTACCCTTTTCCTGCCGTGATTTCATCGGTATGCACTTGTTTCGAGCAGACATAAATATACAGGGTGGGCAAAGAGTTACTTTACCATAATATCATTTGAATAACACACTTATATTACAAATAAAACACAGTTATATTTCATCTCAAGTTTAATTTGGATGGAAGATGGTGCACCTACTCACTATGGTAGGAATGTGGGAGAATTTCGTGGTAACACTTTCGACACATGAGTTGGAAGAAGGAATACTGTTGAGTGACCTCCCAGGTCACCTGAGCTAATGCCATGTGACTTTGCAGTTTGCGGGATGGTCAAAGAGAAAGTTTAAAAGGTAAAGTCTAGAAGTCTTCTAGAAATGAAAGAAAGAATAACAGTAGAATTTTACAACTTAAAAATTTTTCATAAGTTGAGAGGAGGAATTTGCCAGTGTGTGTCTGAGGTGCCAATTCTGTTTAGGGGAAGATCATTTTGAACATCTGATTTAACTTGATTTTTAATTTACTTGATGTACACTTCATTTAGTCAAAAATATAATTAGAGCACACTTTATTTAGTTGGAATATGATTGTGTTGACAATATAATATTGTGGTAAAGTAACTTTTGGCCCATCTTGTATGCCTTAAATTTCCCCACACGTCATTTGAGGGGTCGTGCAACGTAAGGTGTTCTCATGCCATATCATAAAAGGCAAGATGACGGTTTCATAGTTAAGCAATATTGTCGCACTCTTAATTTTTTTCATTTTAATGGTAAAATGTTCATTTTTTTTTTCTAGAAAAGGTTTTTGAGTGTAGACTGTGATTCTTAAAATATTTTGGCCATATCTATGAAAAAAATAATACTTTTATTTTTTAATTAATTTTTTCTACTTTGTTGAACTTGCAACTCATTTTCTGGCAAAACTTGATTGCGTAAGGGAAAAAAAAAACTTTGGTTGGAACGAAGATAAGTACCATTGTACAATATGAATGGTCTATGGCTCCCCCAAAAAAGATAAAAAGGTAGGCCTAAAAAAAAAAAAAAATAGCTACAATCAATCGAGCTCCCAACTTTCCACTCCCTCTCCTCTCATGTCTGTGTTTGTCTGTCTGTCTGTTCGGCTCCCTATGTCTGTTTCTTCCTCTCTTTATCTGTGTATGTACTGCTCTTGTTATCAGTGAAAGTGAATAATGCAATAGCAGAAAAGTAGTAAAAGAATAGTATTGTTCTTAATCAGAGTAATGATGGGAAAAAAAAAAATCATAGTACACCCACCAAACACCAGAGATTTTAGCCACCTTTTTCAACTTTTACAGAGTGAAAGTTGCAAAGGATAGCTGTAAAACAGTGAGAATTCCTTTTTGCATGTTTTAAACAGAGCACAGTGGTAGAGACTGACGAACGGCGCGGCAAAAACTCTCACTCAGAACACTGCCACTTATGGCCAGCCAGTCAGTAAGCAAGTCTCACGGCCTGGCTACATTCTCATTGGCCGCAGTCAACACATGCACATACAGGCACACACGGCCAAGACACGCTCCTCCGGTCCCATACCACCACAACATCTAGGTGCACGAGGCGACATTACATTTCGCAGCCGGTCCTGGGCGAACGGTGAGTATATACCATGCAGACGATAAGCAATACTTTTCTTTTAAGGACGTTCAACAATACTTCCAGTGACGGGAGGTGTTCTCATCCAAGGCCACACAATAGACTATGTATGGGTGAACACAGTGTTATCTAACAAAAACACACTTTCCGAGAGGTGGTCTGTGAAACCCTTCCGTCATGCGGCCCCTCATTTACATCATTAGGCCATCAAAATACTTTTTTTTTTTTTTTATATACCCCAGCATCTTTCTTTTACTTTCATGCCAGTCATGTTAAAGGGTCATGGTGTATCTTAAGAGATGAGAGTCGCTCGAACCTAAATGTTTGCTCCTGTGAGGTTTGATAACACCACATCTTTTCTGTCGGTCGGGTTCTGAGAGTGTGTTGGGTAAAAAATTGGTCGAGACTGGGCGGGTTAACCAACCCAGTCCCGACCGTTTTTTTACCAAGCCTACCCCCAGATCCCGACCGATTTTCAACTTTTTTTTTTTTTTTTCTCAAACCT
>JAGKTI010023414.1:0-14813 GCA_018397915.1 Birgus latro
CCCAAGAGATGCCAGCCCGATTGTTTCACAAAATTCACGACCTAGTCATAAAGAAATTGGAAGCAAGTAATGGCCTCAATATGAGGACTTCAAATTAATGATAGTTCCACAAATTTTGACCCGGTCACTTCCAAAGTTAATCAACGTTTTTGCTTTTTTCATGGAACGTTTACTCAACAGCAAGGGAATATTGCAGTTCACAACATCAGTCACGATGGTTGCACGCATATTTCCAATGTAGAAGGGCAGAATAACATGTTTGAAGGAAGAAACTGAGACACCATCAGCAAAAGTAAACGTTGAGGATGATGCTTCTTCTCTTATAGCTTCACGTTCGTAATCAGTGAGCTCACTTAGATAGCAATTGACCCATTCAACTCCACATACAGTTGTAGAACACCCTGTGTCTATAACTAGAGTCTGTAACTTACCTCTACTAGCAGCATCATCCGCATAGCTCATAAATAACGACAGATGCACTGTTTCATAATTTTCTTCTCGACTGCCGTCATTTTTGTACACAGTACATCCGGACAGTCACGTGCCCAACGAAATCTAGAATCACATATGAAACACCTTGATACCTTTCCGTCAGACCCAAATGGATTCTGCCTCCTGCCGGTGGATGAGTGTTGGGGAATTCTAGCAGATACGGCTGAATATCGGCCACCACCACGACCTCGATCACATACTGCACCACCCCGCAACACTCTCCGTCCTCGTCGAGTACCTCTGACATAAAACGTTTCCTCACCCCCAATTTCGTCACTCCAAAATACTGGTTCGCCCCTTCACCTCCCTGGCAGACACCGATGCATCGTTCTGCCCGCCAATTTAACCAGCAAAAATATGATTCAGGGCAGATTTCATGTTTTCGTATGTCACCTCAGTTATTGCGGATATCACTAGTTGTTGCTCACTGTCTGAAAATTTGCATGCAGCTAAGAGCATAAAAGCCATCACAGAATTTGGCAGTGCCATGTCCTGCTTCGTAAATTTGAGATAAACATGCTCAAATTCTGCCACGAACTTACGAATGTTCATATCACCAGCTTTTCTGAAGTTGTACAATTCATGAAAAGCTGCCAACTGCCGACGTCCAATGTCCATGAGAAATAAACCGTCTAGTTTTTTCAGCAAGGTCTGAACACCATTCTCGTTTCAAATCAGCCACATCAATTTCCGAAAACGCCACCCTCGCTCTTCCAATGACAGGTGAATAGCTAAGGCTTGCTTCTTTTTTGGTAAGTCTGCCAGTTCGCACCAAGTGTTGATGTCCTTTTTCCAACTCTCATAAGCAGAATCATTTTCAAGTTTTGGAGGCCACTTAGTCGAACACGATGCCATTATTTTCGAACCATGCTCTGCTACCAGTATCAGAAAAGGCAAACCACACTCACCGGCCTCACCCCGCAAACTGCCCAGGCCCCCGGCTGCACACCGCAGGACCCTTCCGGTGACGTCACCACTTGTGACGCAAAAGGTGTGTGTGCGCACACACACACTAACAGCAATATGCACTAACACCCCTTGTTCTTCTCCAACTAACTCCTCTGTTATATGCCTAACCCTATCAATAAGTATTCTACCATATATCTTTCCAGTCACACTAAGAAGGCAAATACCCCTATGGTTACCACATTCTTCTCTCTCCCCTTTTCCTTTATATAAAGGAACAATTATACCTGATTTCCAGTCCTCTGGAACCCTTCCCTCTTCCCAAGCCAATCCACATAACTTCCATATCCATTCCACAGCAATCTCACCCCCATACTTCACCATTTCGCCACACACTCCATCAATTCCTGGGGCCTTTTCCATCTTGATCTTCTTCAGTGCTTCCACTACTGCCCTACTGATCTCTTCCTCCCTCCTCTCACCTCTTCTTCTCCCAGCCATTCCCCAACCACTTATACTTGCTTTGCTCTCACACTCTACATTCAACAAATCCTCAAAGTGCTCCTTCCATCTCCTCAATTTCTCTCTCTCCTCCACCAGCAATCTATTATTCCCATCTTTCACTCCCCTACTATTTCCCCTTTCACACTGTCTTACTTTCTTTACCTCCTTCCTAAACAATTTCTTACTCTCCCTCCATTTTACACTTAGATTCCTCCCAAACTCCTCATCCACTTTCTTCTTACTCTCCTTCACCAATCTCTTCACCTCCCTTCTCCAGCTCATATATACCTCTCTCTTCTCTCTCTCATCTTCTCCCCTACCTCTGCTCGCTAGCCATTCACTATATGCCTTCTTCTTTTGTTCCACAGCTCGTTTCACCACATCATTCCACCATGCTGTCCCTTGCACACCCCTACATCTCCTCCTCACTCCACAAACCTCCTCACACATTGCGCCTATCTCTTCCGTGAAAATCTTACATACAGTACATCTTCCACCCCTTCCATCTGCTCTAACTCATACCTTCCCAATCATTCTTCCACTATTCTCTTATACTCTGCCATTTTCTCACTATCTTGTAACTTCTCCACTCTTCTCACAGGAGCTATTTCCTCCTGTCTTCCCCTTGGTCTTTTCACCCACTTTCTTTGCAGCACAGAGATTCCACTCCCCCATCCTCTCCACACTCTTGCATCCAACACTTGTCTTCTCATTCGCTCATCCACACACACGTAATCTATCATTGCCTTCCATTCTACAAGCTCACCATCCATCCTCCTCAAGACTCTCCATGTATACCTGTGGATCATCTTGTGCCGAAAGTAGGTGTTGGCTATTGCCAACCCCTTACCAGCACAGATGTCCACCAAGGCACTACCATTCCCATCCACCTCAGCTGGCACACCCCACTGACCAACCACTCCATCCACTCGTACATTCTCAACTTTGCCATTCATGTCTCCAATCAAAAACTCTCTCTCGCTCCTCTCAAACTTGTCCATACATGCTTCTACACTTGCCCAAAACTCATCTTTCACTCTTGCCACTCGGTCCTCTGTTGGCCCATACACACATACAATCGCCCAAGCTTGTATACCTACTTTCATCCTCACCCATACAATCCTTGCACCCACTGTTCCATACTCTCTTATATTCTCCTTCCACTTCTTGTTTATCATCAGACATACTCCCCCTCTTGCCCTCTCATTCTCGTTGACTCCTGCACATATTCCTAAACCGTGTTCCCATTCTCTCACCCTTTCACCTTTGAATTTAGTTTCAGTCAATCCACATACATCCACTCTTGCATCCTCAAGCACCTGAACAATCTCTCTCTCTTTCACTTCATCATTTGCTCCTCTTACATTCCACGTCCCCACCCTCAGGATGTCCTTTGTCCATTCCATAGTCGTCAACGTATGGTCCGTCCTGGTCCGAGGCGCTTTATTCGCTTGTTTAGTTAGTTCTTTTTACGGGGTGGGGCACTAACCCACCACCAACCCTTTTAGTCGCCACATACAACAAGCAGGGATACTGGGGGAGTATTCTTGAAACCCCCCTACCCCCAGGGGGGGTAGTGGACTGAGAATCATTCTGATTACCAGATTTTTTGGATTTTTGGGTGAGACCCCTAAGACACTTAATTTCATGTTTAACCCCTTACCCACGGGCCATCACTACCATGACACTCGTTACATAAGTACCATACCGTGGGGCATCACTTCTGTGATCCAGGGATTTTTAAAATCGCCCGGGCTTTCAAGTGCGGTCTTGTATCGTCTATCAGTACTGCCAATGTGTAGCTATAGGCAGCGATGCTAATACCGCTAGTACTCGCATCCAGCATTAGCAATTTAGCCATTTTTCTGTGTTTGCCTTGTTTTCCCCACCTCCCTTCCTTTACCCTCTCCCCCACCTCGCTACAGCCTGGCTGCACAATGCAACTCCCGGCCGTTTTTTTCCATTCGCTTTTTCCATTGAAATGTGCCCTATGCCTTATTCTCATACTAAAAAATATATAAAAAAAGGGAAAAGGCTAATTGATACTGCCATTAGCCAATGAAGTAGCTAATTTGTCACCTGGCAACACCCCATGTGCAGTTGGTCGATAATTTCCCTGTACATTACTCATTGAAATGTCCCTTATGACCTACTCTCATACTAAAAAATATATGAAAAAAAGGGAAATGGCTAAGTGATACTTCCATTAATCTGGAAGTACATTGTCTAAATTACCTGCTATCCCCACAGGAGGAGCACATCGCGGTCCAACCATCCCTGCGGGTAAGGGGTTAAACTGAAATTTTACCGATTGGATCACTTTTCATTCACTCATAATACAATATAGCACACATTAACATTACTTTATGTATTACACAAATTTTTTACTTACTAATGTATTAATGAAGACATGAACTGTAATTGGTAAATTAAGAGATGTTATGAGTTGTTTAACTCACCAGTAATGCGTAGTGTTGAAAACAGCAGTTGTATGCAGGTCAATCCAATTAGAGAGTATGTTCAAGGTTAACCCCTAAACCGCAGGGTTGTGTGAGATGGTCCTGGCACTTCCAGCCGGTGGTAATTCGCGCTCTAACTTATTTTTATAAAATATTGGCCCAAACTACCCTAAGTGATAAAAATAGAACTCAAGATTCTCCTACAGTTTTTCATATACAGTAAACCCTTGATAAGCCGAACTACATGGGGCTCTACCCTGGTTCGAATTACCGAATTTTCCGGCTTACCGAATTTTCACCCTCCAAAATTGCTAAATTACCGAATTATCACCCCCCAAAATTACTAAGACAATACCTATTACTTGTCCTTTCAACACTAAATTAAAGAAGCATATATAAATAAATTAGTTATGACAAAAAGCAATATAGTGCATTTAATATACATTTAACCCCTTCAGTGCTGGGTGTATTTTCATTTTGTTCTTGCTGCCACCAGACAATTTTAGTCAGTGTAAGTTGGATCTGTGGAAGTGCACGGGGTTGGTACAGCCTTTGTTAGCCCCTTCAGTATGTGAGTCCAGTCCTGAGTGCCATAAAATCGGCTGGAGGAAGCGTAAATAAAGTAGAAATAGACATCACAGTACTGAAGTGGTTAATTGTAGAAAATAATTCACAGAGGCAGTACCGACTGTCGGTAACGTGTGTTGGAGATGGATTTTCACCCTCCCAAATTGCAATAACAATACTTATTACTTGTCTTCTTAACACTAAAGTAAAGGAGCATATACAGTGTATAAATTAATAAAGAAAGACAAAAAAGAAAGAATTCAGTGCACATAATTTGCCTTTCGTCAGAGGCAGAAGATCGTCGGCAGTTTGTTTTGTTTTGGAGACGGAGGTGGTGGAGTTCACACTTGAACGTAAATTCTAAAAAGTACCCAGTATTTATTTCACTCTATATTAAGAACTAAACTTAAATGTAATCACTAATAGACTGCAATGTAACACTTTCAGTAATAATAGTCTATCTATCTATCTATTGCCAGACACCATAATCCCGTAAGGGGTGGCCATTTGACTTTGAGTTATTTTTTTTTACGGGGAGGGGCACTAACCCTCCACCAACCCACTTGTTGACACGTAGGGAGCACGTATGGTTTGGTTATATGGTTACCACCCAGCGTTGTAAATGGTTTCTTGGCTTACAGGAAACCATTTGGCTTGTCACTCAATGCAATGCCACCTGTAAAGGAAAGAAAAGCAGTAAGAAGTGACAGGAAATATAGGAGAAATAGGAAGAAAGGAGGGCAGGCACAGAAAAAGAATGATAAAGGCTAAGGAAGAAGTAGGCAGCACTACATCAAGTGAGTGGATGATGGTACTGAACTTTAATCATGATCACTACACTGTCACACGATCACTTTTTTTTTTTTTTTTTAGCTTCATTCCTTTACGACTAGAGGTGCCAGTATCACTTCTTTTAAGCTATGAACCTTCCATGGCAAGGCAGAAGGCAAAAGGAAAGCAATGTTCAGCACTAAATGACAGTAAGAACGGCACAACTACCGTCTCCAAAAGCAAGCAGCAGACTGGCGCCACGAGTCCGCTTGGCGCCATTTCTCCCCCTACTTTTGCATTTCGGCCTACTTTCATACGTGGTCTCGGCCTGAGTTCGGCTAACTGAAGATTCCGGCTTCTAAAAGTTCGGCTTATCAAGGGTTTACTGTATATTTATATTTTGAAGGCCCCGGCTACTTAAAAAGAAAACAGAGGCACCCAACTGACAGCCCATGGCTCGAGCCATCACCACCGAGCATCACGAAAATGACAGCCCGCGGTTAAGTGGTTAATAATAATAATATGCACGTATTGTAAAATTACAAAAATTTAATATGTATTACTGTGGAAAATTCCTTAAACCTATGGTACAGATCCAAAAGTGGTCGGTTGTTTATGAGGAGTTGCCAATCCATGCATTACCTGACCCATGACCACACCGCTCGGCGCTTCAGTGCATTTGGCGCCCAGTTTGAATTCTTAAATTTTGATATTTTTTACTTTTGGAGTTCTTGTCAGCCTTCTTCAAAAATTCAGATTATTGGGATTTCTGGATGATCAGAGTTCGGATTAATGGACTTTAACTGTGTATATACATACATATATATATATATACAGTACATACATATATATATATACAGTACACGTCCATTAATCCGAACACTGATCATCCAAAAATATATTTTTTAAGGGGTTGGGAAGGAGGTAAGTTCCAATTCTGACCCCTCCTCCAGTATCACTCCAGCTACATGGTTACTTGCAAAATGAGGTAAAATGATAGGGCTGGTGATTACAAGGTCATGAGTTTATTCCCAGACGCTACAATGAATTACTATATTTATACAGTATCTACATTCAGGAATCAGTGACCACGCTGGCATATGTAGGTCCTGTCATCTGATGCCATCACCATCTGTCTTGGCTACACCATTTCCCAGTTCAGTCCCCTAAGCCAGAGGTCTTCATGCAGAACCTCACCCTTGTCTTCCTAAATCTATCTCCGGAAATTCTTTCCCAGCTCAATCCCCTATGTCAAAGGTCTCCATACAGAATCTCATCCCTGTTTTCCTGAACCTGTCTCTGGGCACTGTTTCCTCCACATTCTTACCTTAAATTCCCCTCAGTCAGTCATCCTTCCTCCTCCTCACAAAAAGTCCAATTACTCACACCCTACCTGTTTGAATCACCCATCTTCCCTGTTATATCACTGCAACAAATAATTCTTGGTTCTGTCACTCAGTGACATCCTACTCATCTATCTCAACATTCTCAATACTAAATGTTCCATTCTCTATGTATAGTATCCCCTTCTCTTACAGGCCAATTCTCACTGCCATATAGCATAAAACTTCTCTCATGTTTTGGAGAGAGTATCATCCTTGGCATATATGGAGTCCCTTCATAATCATGAGGGTTCCCTACATTTCTTTCATTAAGTCCTCATTCTAGCAATGTAGCTAGCCTCTGCTGCTCCTCCCACACTCAACATGCCCCCTAGATAACAAAACTTCATGCATTCCAGGTGGCTGCCTCCCCAATTGACTCTAAATATTGTTGTCCACAGCCTGGATACCCCAATATATTGTCCATTTATCCATCATCCAATCGTATGTTGCCCCATGAGGAGTGTAGGAGCCCAGGGCTAGACAAGTTGGTTCCGACATTTAATGAAAAATTCCTCACCACTTGTATTCTACTTCTAATGCCACTGCATCTTTTGTGAACCCATCTATTGCAAGTTGTACCGTACACAATTTTACACAACTAGTAGATGTGAAATTCACTGTTATTTTATTAGCCATATCCAAGGTGCAGCTATTGTGATTAGGTCCATTTCTATGTACTGGTATGTACATTTGGCATCAGAAGTACTGTCGCTTCTCATATTTCTCTCTCCATGGACTTTGAGAATAGACCAGAAAATCTGAAGGAACCAACACTGATATAACTGATCTGTGGTACAATAAAGTCAGCATCAGTTGTTTTGAATTCAACAGACTGATTTTCTAAGTCCGTGGAGAGAAAAGTATCAGAGGTGACAGGACTTTGGGTGTCTAATGTACATGTTAGCAATATATTTCACAAATGCTCTGACCAATCAAGATAAATTACGTATTTATTTCAATTATTTGGTAAGAATTTATGTGTAGTAAAAGTCTATAATGGTTTTCACACAATAATATAGGTGTTTATAAACATTGTTCACTTACCCAAAACCCCAGTATATGGCACCTTCCTTTATGACATTACCACCTCATCACTTCTGTTTGTTTCTACCTCTATCTCTAGCTTCTTTGTTTCTTTGTCCTCCACCTCAGGAATCACTTTCACCGTGAATTTCATCATTAGAGAGACCGTGGGGCAACATACCTTTACTGGCTAGGTTGCTGCTAACACATGAATTGCCCAGTGTGGGGGGGAGGGAAGGAAGGGGGGGGTAGGAGGGGCCAGGCAGTATCCCCACTTGACAGTAGGTAGAGGAAGGTCTCCCACATATGCCAATCAAAAATCACCCGCGAATGTTGAAAAATGTGCACACAATGGGCCTTGCAATTGCATGACATACGATGTACGTCGCTGGGTCTGTTCGAGGAAAAAAGTAGCGAGGTACACCGTATGTCGATGGGACTCGGCGGGTTAAAATGGAAAATAAATTACCACATGAAATACCTAAAAATCTGACTTCTTGTATACTTACATCCACTTACCAGGTAACTTCCATAAGTAGATTATATCAGACTTCTACCTCAACAATCATGATTGCCAAAACTGTGCCTATACAATGCTAATATACAGTACAGAAAATAGACTGGGATGATAAACAGTGTCAAAATGCAGGTAGTGGCAAGCTTGGCTCTACAAGCACCTTACGCAATGGTTGGCGGATCAGTACTCTACGACTGTGATTCTGTATCTTACCTCTACATTCTGCTTGGATGCCTGTGGAACACCTTCCAGTTCCAGGCTCTCCTCATCATCGGAGGCTGCTTCATCCTTACGCTTCCTTTTACCCTTTTCATAGAATTTACTCTTCTTGCCCATGCTTCCTTGTCTATGTCTGAAATAACAAAATGGTATATACAGTTACAATGCTGCAACTCAAATGACAAACAAATGCCCTAAGGTACTGATATTTCATTTAAATGACTAAATTTCTTGCCAAAATATAGTCAACAACTTCCTGGTACAAGTATCAGAGCAAAGGGTCATTTGTGTTCACTATACTGTAATGCCTGGTTTAGTTTATGAAGCAGAGAGACCTTACCAACTCACTTCTTATTCTTACAGTTTGTTTTCCATCTTTTTCTTATTATTTTTCATCCATCCATCCATCATCCAATCCTATGCCGCCCCACAAGGAGCACAGCAGCCCGGGGCTAGGCAAGTTGGTCCTCACATTTAAGACGAGAGTGACCAGCCTCACTCATCACAGAGTGGCAGTAAGTGAGCAATAAACCCGAACAAGCCATTGCATATAAACCTACACAGGCTCAGTCTGACTGAAGCACCTTAATTACCCACTAAACCACCAGGCACCATAATTTGGTTATATGGTTACTACCCAGCATAGTAAATGGTTTCCTGGTGTACAGGAAACCATTTGGTTTGTCACTCAGTGTAGAGTCACCCTTGTTATTTTTACGGTGGTAAATGACTGCTTCACAGTGATTTTATTACCCTATTGCTCGTCTCCATATTTTGTTTTCTCGATGTGTGTTGTTTCTTCAATGTACCGGCGGGGTCTTACAGTAAGTACGTGAGCAGGGTGGTTCCGGTTTGCACTAATCACAATAATGAACCATACTCCCAAATCAATCAACGTGGTAACTCCCCTTGTTAGTGAAGAAAAATTCTTTCCAGAGGGACTCCTTTGCACTCAATTTGAAGATTCCCCGTGATGACAAATGCCAAAAAGGCTGCCAAACATGGCTGCTGTGCCTAGCCTCAGCCCAGAGGGGCTAGAGGCACTTCAGTCCCCTCCCCTGGAATGTTAGCCTCAGATATTCTCCCCCACTCTCCAGACACCTAAATAACATTGTCACTTCATGGTGAGTAAACTGTACAGCAGTTTGTACACTCTAAATAACTTTCTTTTGCCCAGTGGTTTGTAAAGGCTGTATAAGTATTACAATTAATGTTTGGTATGCCCAGGAGGAAGTAAAAAATATTCAAGAGAGTGAGATGGGGGATTTGGGAAAATTTTCAGACCTATTTGTCCTCATAACATGGGTTTCAATGTACCCATCTATGCAATTTCCATTTGTGCAGCGAAATGCCCAGACCCACTAACCCTTGCTCAGGGAAGCACTGTACTGAAAGCTACTCAGCTGTAGCGGAATTCATCAGTTAACAATTCTGTATGTCTAGTTAAGGTAAGGAATGGTTAAGTAAGGTGTTTTGACTGGGCTGGGTTAGGTTAGGTTAAACTGTTTTGTTAGGTTAGACAATTTAGCTTGGGTAAGGCTGTTATGAACATATAGGGTTTGGCGAAAAATAATAAACTGTAGACGATTAAAGTATGTTTAGAAAGTCGCCATTATGACCGAGAAACAAACACAAGCGAATCAGAATGAACACTGACAAAAAGAGACAAAAAGAACATACGAAAACAAAATCTGCAGTAAATAATCATTTACCACCTTAAAAATTATTATAAAAACATAGAAAACAACCAGGGAAAAAAGGAAGTTAATTGATAAGGTATTTCTGCAGCTTAAGCCAAACCATATGTCTACCTAATGCTTAAATATACTGTTATATACCTACAGCATTCATATTCACCTGATGATAACACAAGCAACCAATTAAACTGCCATAACAAAGAATGTGAATCAGCAGGAGTAAGAACTGAATCAAGTCTATATAACATCCACCATGATAGACAACAAGTATCACATTACACTTGCACAACACTTACATCCAGAAAAGACTACACAAACACCTGGATACAGTTTCATTCGTGGCAAGGGTCTGGATGAAAGCCTTAATTCAAAATGTGGTAATAAGAAACAGGTAAGAGCACACATTACAGTTTACTTCAAGCTACTTAAATTTTTTTCTCAAAATGTTTATGAAAATAAACTACAGAAAATTCTCTGAAGAAAAAAATTAATTGATTTTACATTTATGCTAGAAGTAACCATCCATTCTACTGGCAGCTATTTATAGTGTACTGGGGTTCACACAAGAGCTCACCGCGTCCGCCAGTTGAGTTTATACCTTCGCGCATGGCCCGCTTCCACTCTGACCAAGTCAGGTGGAAATGTGTCAACAACAACCTTCGCGCATTCTTTTAGCATTTTAGGATGTAGCTTGTCAGGTCCAAGAGATTTGTCTTCCTTAGGTTTTTCTAGTCTTTATTTCTAATTGAAATATATTTGTAAAGGTATACAGAGTAGTTATACAACAAAGGACGGTGATGGGTCTTGCCACACACCTTCCTCAGCAAATACAGTTATGTACAGTCAGTGGTTATAGATTTGAAGGCTTGGAAAAAAAAAAAATAAGGCAGGAGAGCCGTTGCATTTTTTTTTTTTTTACTGATGTGATGTCCTCTCCTTACCCGCTCATATCACTGGATTTATGTCCACCCTTCACACTACTGATTGTTCATAGATGTGATGCCAGAATAATTTAACTTCTACTATTGGCTAGACTTAAATAATCGAGACCTTGGTAACTCTAATAATTAACCACTGAGCTCTATAATATGGAGTGGCTACCTCCGCAGCGGGCGTGAAGCCTTGGCCGCCATATTGAAACCCCTCCACTCGTCGCCTCCACAATGGTAATGCAATTGGATCCACTGTTCTTAGCTTGCTGTTTCCGTTTCGCTGTTGCTTACATAAGCTATATTACATGGCACTATATTTTTCGAATTCATCAGCTGATTTCAAAAGGCGTTGGCGTCGGCGGTGTAGATAAACAACATCAGCGCCACCCCGAGCCCCTGGCGGCTGTTACACAAACTGCGTGGTGCTACCCATATGAGAAAGCCACTCCATACTATAGAGATTAGTGTGATTAACAAGGAAGTTACGATTTAGTATAATACTAATAATGTAAATATATTACAGGATGAAAATTTCCCGTAATTGAATTTTGAGTAATGCTCGACAAAAGCAAATTCAGGGTGATATAATATAATTATTCAATATATTACAACTATAATATGTAAAGGGGAATCGTATGTTTATTTACTTTGGGTGTGCAATGTATGTCCTAATATAACAGCTATTTATTGGTTGTTCATTCCATGTAAGTAATCATAATCACCCAGGATATAGTTTATTTAATACATGTTAGGATAAAAAATTCATGCATTTAAGTTACATGTTGAAGACATGCAGATGTTAGGTACTGTTGTTTCTACAGTGGCCGATAAGCTAGGCAAATGGGTCAAGGTTTACAAATCCTTAACACTCGTTTTTACGTTCAGATTTGTTATTCCGGTAAAATTATCGTTCTAGCCTGCGACCCCCCCCTCCCCAATATTATTTTTTTCAGAAACCTACTGATGTTAGTGTTTTCTGTGGGATTTTGATGGTCGATTTTGCCGCAAATTACCCGTTTTCGAGTTTTGCCCCCCTCCCTTCACTTCAGCTCCTCTGAAGCGGGCATTTTGCGGTATAATCGGCAATAAAATTCGTACAAAAATCACTAAAATAGGTTAAAAAAATTATATATTTGATTAACATTTTTTCATTAACCTAACCTAACCAATCAAACCTAACCTTATAAAAGGCTGTGCTGTATTGAGTGAAGTAACTTTTTTTTTCATTAATCTAACCCAACCTAACCTTGTATAAGGCCATGCTTTATTAACTTAACTACCCTTAAGTCACTGGCTGTTGGCTTGTGTGTGTAGCATGTAGAAACGTGCTGCATTGACAAAAGGGAGTGTAGCAGTCATATGTTCCTTTAGGAATAAATATCTTGAGAAATACTGATTAAAGTATTCTGTCTTCATTCCTGGATGCTTCATCCAGGAATTTAATAGAAGTATGGTTGTTTTCAAAAATATTTACAGTATAAAACCCACAGTCACAACTTGGACAGGTGCACTGGACGGTCGCCATAGCTAGACGAAATTCAAATTCATTTGAAGGGCCTTCCTTTCCTATTTAGGGAATTAGGTTTGAAATGATTGTCCTAAAACAAAAGAAGTTGTAAGAAGGTTGTTCACTGGCCATAGTCCCATGATTCATTCAGAATGACCCCCCTTGACCTCAGGTTGCTTATTGGCCACCGTTCAAGGCAGGTAAAACGTGGTGGAAACCAACGTATGCACGCACTCATAACTCACCATATCTGGCTGCAACAAGACCAACTTTGGACCAAAATTTCAGAGAATAAAAAAAAAAAATGTGTATTGCTATTATTACTGAGCTGCAGTGGTAACTGTGGGTACTCAGAGTTCTTGTCACTGAGAGAACTATCCATTGGTGAACAGAAAAATAATGAATTCCATTAGGGGTTGAAATGATAATAGAACCATTATTCCCGATACTTTTTTGTGATTCGTTCGATTTTGATATTCTCATCTATCTCAAGACCCCTAACTGAGGCTTAGACCCCCACCCCTTTAACTCTATCAGTAATCTCAGATCATTCTGCAAAAGAAGTGCCACAGAAGACAAGTAATTAGCAGTAATTCTTTGCCAAACGAGCGCTGCCTTTCCATATTTACTATTGAAATGAGTCTTTCACAGGTAACTGTACTAGTCATTATTCCAGGATTACCACAGCTACTAGGGATTTTTATAAACTTACTACTGAAAGCTATAAATGAGGATTTAGAATGTGTAAATATTTTGCTAATGTCTGCCAGTAGCCGGCCATATTTAACATTCCTAATGCATTTTTCTAAATTTGAAAGCTGGCCGTCAAAAGCAAATGAGGGTTGAGTTGGGTTAAGTTAGGTTTGGTTAAATCATTAAGTTTGCCATTGCTTCGACACGGGATACACTGACACGTCCAGTCGGAGCGATGGTTGGTAAACAATGCGGACAGTCTGAGAGATCATTGGTAAACACCGCCATGGGGAGCCTGACTGCTTCTTATAGTACCCCTAAATAGTTATACTGTATTTTGACTTTTTCCAATCACTTCTTGTGGTCACAGTAGAACAGTTAAATATCTGTAGTGTTTATGTACCAAAATTACCTACCTTGAAATCGTGTTGGATGCAAGAGTGTGGAGAGGGTGGGGGAATGGAATCTCAGACCATCACTTAGTGATGGCCAAGGTAAGGCTGCAAAGAAAGTGAGTGAAGAGATGAAGGGGAAGACAGGAGGAAATAGCTCCTGTGAGAAGAATGGAGAAGTTGCAAGATAGCGAGAAGATGGCAGAGTATAAGAGCATAGTGGAAGAAAGATTGGGAAGGTATGAGAGCAGATGTAAGGGGTGGAAGATGTATGTAAGATTTTCACAGAAGAGATAGGCCCAGCGTGTGAGGTTGTTTGTGGAGTGAGGAGGAGATGCAGGGGTGTGCAAGGGACAGCATGGTGGAATGATGAGGTGAAACGAGCTGTGCAACAAAAGAAGAAGGCATATAGTGAATGGCTAGCGAGCAGAGGTAGGGGAGAAGATGAGAGAGAGAAGAGAGAGGTATATATGAGCTGGAGAAGGGAGGTGAAGAGATTGGTGAAGGAGAGTAAGAAGAAAGTGGATGAAGAGTTTGGGAGGAATTTGAGTGTAAAGTGGAGGGAGAGTAAGAAATTGTTTCAGAAGGAGGTAAAGGAAGTAAGACAGTGTGAAAAGGGATATAGTAGGGGAGTGAAAGAGGTGGAGAAGAGAGAAATTGAGGAGATGGAAGGAGCACTTTGAGGATTTATTGAATGTAAACAGTGAGAGCAGTGTGAGTATAAGTGGTTGGGGAATGGCTGGGAGAAG
>JAGKTI010023415.1:0-11052 GCA_018397915.1 Birgus latro
CGCCTTCCCGTGGTGGCACCGTCAATGATGAACCGGTTTATACAAACGTCCCTCAGCTGCAGATCTTTCCTAAAACCACACACACACACACACACACACACACACACACACACACACACACACAATGTACTCGATAAAGCCTTCAAGCACTGTCTAACCAATACGGGTATGTCTCTGGGAATCACAACTGTACAAGGATTTTTACCTTTAACCACTGTACCCATAACGTATTTTAGGGTATTTAGTAATAAGAAAAAAAGTGAATCCCTCGAGGTAAGACCAATGGGCCATGTAGCTCTGCTGGGTCAGGAGAGATCTTTGAAGGGACCGCTACATATTGCACCAGAATTAACATGGTGCCGTCTCGAACTGCCAACACTACAGTCATGAAGCCAGAGCGCTACCACTGAGCCACTCTGACCCCAATTTATATTTTATTCCATTATTAGTAATACCAGACGCTTTTATTTAGCCATGCAGAGACTTTTAGAACTGGAGGGGTTAGATGTTGGCTTTATTAACCCCCTTACCACATATGTCCTAAAAAAAAAAAAAAAAAAAACCAAATATTTCCTTAAAAAAAAAAAAAAAAAAAAAAAAAGTCTGGTGGTAGGAATACAAATTTTAATAAGTCAACAAATTAAATAATCAGATATGAAGAGTAACGGCGCAAATGTCAATCCAGTGAGTCCACATGAACTAATTCTGGTTAACTCGTCCAATCGTTCCCTTACTGATTTAGTCTTACCTAACCTAAACTATTCTGATCTTGCCTAAAGGAAGTGGGGACGAATGGGTTTTTGTGCCTCTCACTACCATACGTATTTTTTTTTTATTTTTTTCTTCGCTAGAGTTAGGCTGCCACACGGCGACTTTACTGAAATCTGGGAAGAACTCTGGTGAAAAGGTTAAAGGTTATTCTTTTTTTTGTTTTTCCTTCCTGTTTTTTATTTTTTTAAAGTAACCCCTCCAGTTCAAATCACCTCTCACAAGCTGAATGAAACTGTATTATTGCAGTTCCGGGTAATCACGCTTCACTTAAGGTAGTTGGGTTTGGCTTAGTTGGATTTGATCAAAGAAGCTAGTTCAGTATGGTTAGATGTTAGTTTTTTGTGGCGTTCATTTAGACTGGGTTAGATTTGCAATGTTCTGTTTGTTAATATGATTGGATTAGTTTGGTACGGTAGGAAAAAGTTTAGAATAATCCTGACTGTCCAAAAATGCTCGTAATCTTGACTGTCCAAAACTTCAAATTTACCAACGAACAACTCAGAGTAACAGGAGTCCAAACGAGAACTACCATGGGAGTGAGGCGGATATCAAACCTGCATTGCACCACGGAAACAGGAACGGCACACAATATCCTGTTGTGAATCCTACCAGTTACCAAAACGTGCTACACAGGACAGTACCAACGCTGACCACAATCGTATCTCAGTACCAACAGTGTCACAGGACTTACCTTGCCTGGAGTGAAGACAGTACTGTATTTTTTTCCCTCTGTCTCCCTCTCGCACCAGCTCCCACAAGGCCACGGACTGCGATACACGATAAACTTCTAAATAAGCTTTACCCTTCCTTACGCTCAGTCCCCATCATCGCTAGCCCTTGAAAAACACTTATCCAGTCAAATATTGCACGATCATCTGTTGCAAATGACACACGTATGAAATCAAATGGGGTTAAAGTGATGTTAGGTCCGGCAGCACCAACCCCAACCAGTGCACAACCTATACTGACAGAATTTGGTGTTGCCAAAAACCGCTAGCACGTCCCTAGGTGCACAGTACCGCTAGAAATGATACTAATACAAGAATATTTGCAGAAATATTTGTAATACTATAAATTATCGTTAATAAAGTAATAACACTTCTAGAATATCACAAGCTTTCATTCCAGCAATCACCGATATTGACGGTGGATGAGATAAACTTTCAGATCTAGCGTTCAAAGCGCTAAATTGGCAACCTTGGCTAGGGACGCAGTGTGCCGCTTTTTTTTTTTTTTTTTTTTTTGCAATTTCGATAGGCTACTGCTGGTTTCGTTGCAAATTGAGCAGACCATAAGAAGATTGTTGAAACTGATGTATTGTCTAAAACATAACGAAAGTGTGATTGATATTAATTTTACCGTGGAAGCAAAGATGTTCAGTTTATGCTTGTGGAGATTGTGGTCTCTGCGGAAGGATAATAAGAATCAAGGTTTCATCAATAATCTGTATTCTGATTTGTCTTATAAAACTGTACATGAGCTGGGTGGAATGTAGGAGCAGTGAAAAGAACAAAAGAGAATGAATGACAGAGTACAAAGCAGAAAAAGAGAAGCCTGAAGACGCCCGCTCCTACAATCCCGACTTTGGCTTCTGAATATATTCTCATGATGTCACACGCACTGGCACACGGAATTCCTTATATTATAAATGCTGAGCGAACAGGAACACAAGTTTTCTCAACTCTCACTAGGAGAACGTTTTGTGTGTGTGTGTGTGTGTGTGTGTGTGTGTGATATTAAGATAATATTCATATGTCCCTTCACTGATGTAACCTGTCCTTAAGTGAACTGTTGTTGCTTAACTCCTGTCTGTCAGGCTGAAAAGACCCGTCGACCAGAGGTAACTAACTCCTGTGCAGCCGTCCTGCTGGTAGGCTACTGTACATACTCGTACTCCATGTAGGGATCAGTCTTTCCATTGTGTTAGACAGTTCCTCACAAGGGTCGCACCAGAGTCCTCCTCACGGCGAGTTGCAGAGAAATATAAAGTTTGGCTCCTGGGTGGACGCCGCAGTTGTTCCACCTACACCACATGGAGGCTCCTCGTTAGCGCCTCCTGAACAAACCTGACTGGCGAATGTAATGGTTACTGCAACACCAGGCTCATTTGAACGCGAACCCAGTGCACTGCAGGCCCAAGATCCCCCTCTTCCTCAGTCCACCATCTCCTTTCGCGGGACAGGAAGAGGACTGAGTGACGTTTGTATAATCGGGCTGCACCACCGCCCGGCCACATCGGTGCCACCACATGAAGGTGTCTCTCTCCATCAACACTGGCGGACAGGGTGATCAAAGCGAGATACACGCCATCAGAGTGAAAGTGTTAAGACGATGACTGAATACAAAGCGTTTAATTCAAGTGTGTCAACGCCTGTGACTCAACGAACACTCGTGGCAGAATAACAATGGACAGAAGGATAACATTACTGACAAACTTAACCATCTCCCTACCCTACCCTAACACAACCATTTCCCTACCCTAACACAACCATCTCCCTACTAACACAACCATTTCCCTACCTAACACAACCATCTCCCTACCCTACCTTAACACAACCATCTCCCTACCCTACCCTAACACAACCATCTCCCTATCCTACCCTAACACAACCATTTCCCTACCTAACACAACCACCTCCCTACCCTACCCTTACCTACAGACTGCATACATTATAGCTCCCTAACCTTTCTCTCACTTCCACGCCTCGGTTAGACACGGCTTAAGGTTAGGGTGCTTCTTAGAGAGTAATAAGGAGTTTGTAATATTCCAAGATCACCTTAGATAACCTGTCTGGAATAGAGATGTTGATTTGGGCCTAATGAACGTGGAGGCGATTTGTTCGTGGCCACCCCGTTACGGGATTAAGCTGTCTGGCAATAGACAGACAGACAACTGATGGCTGACTGCATTCTCCTTACATCCAATTCCCGTCTACTGCCTGATGCTTTAATATACAAAAGGTGACACACACACACACACACAACGACATCCAGCATTCTCCCAAAAACAGTACTTTCCTAACCTAACCATTTTTCACTAGTTCTCTGACTGCAATTCCTAACCTGGCCTTTGGTTCTTTCTTCTTTGCAAAAAATAAATAAATAAATACAAATTGCCTCACCCGTAACTGATCTTTCATTTTAACGACCTAATAAATAAACAAATACAAATTGCCTCACCCGTAACTGATCTTTCATTTTAACGACCTAATTATACTCACTATATTCAAATCACTCACTATCTTACTTGAAGCCAACGTGTTATACTTAATATGTCCTAACCTTACAAATATAGTAACGTTAACCACTGGCATAACAGAATATACTCCTTTCACTCAACTTGGCCCTGCTTTTCGTCCTTCGTCTGCCATTTCACGCAGCTCAGTGGCGTGGTAATACACGGCTCTGCATTTCTCCTTAGCACTTCTTCCTGACTAGCATCATATTCTAGGGTTAATCTAGTATTATAACTGAGCATTGAAGATAAAGAGGTGACAATTTTTGGCCAAGTTAGCGTAAAAAGAGTATAGCATTTTCAGAACCAAAACTCAACATATATACAACTAGTATCACTTACTTTAGCAGCCTGGGAGCCAGACTGATTAAATGAGCTTAGCAATCTTAAATCTAGGAAATATGAGAGGAAGATAATATTGATCATGGTCATACTGGAAATACACTTAACGTAGTATGCAGGTGCTTGGCTTAAGAGGAAGTGCGCGGCTGGTCATTGGCTGCAAAAAACGCTAATATTATGTACAAAATGACTAGCTAATGCCCAGGGTAGTCCACATATAGCGCGAAACTGGAAACTCACGTGACGGTCATCTTACGTATTGCGGAGATGGCTCAATCGGCTGGTGTGGGCGTGGTGTTGGCCGTAGTAGGAAATGGATAAATGCAGGGTAAATACTGATAACACAGCCGTCCCAACAACACACAAGATAACCCCCAGCTGAGCATAAGTGTAGTGTTATACAAAATACAGACCACTTTATCCTATCAGCAGCCAAAGTCCTGTCGCCTCCATTGCAATTCTTTTTTTTTTTTTTTTCAACATTCTCTGATCCAAAGCAAATTTAACTGAAAACTGACCCTATTCTCGTCGTTTATGGAAGCTTCCTAACACCTCTTCCTTACCGATTTATTTATATACGGTCAGTTAACACCAATTTGTATATAATATTCATGACGAGAATGGAGGTTTTTGAAAGATTTAAGTGACAGAAGAGAAGTCAGGAGTAATAAGCAAAATAAATCGCTAAGGGAGAGAGAGGTGTTAGGGAGCTTCCTTAACCTATATACCTATGGGTGAATAAATAAATTAGTGTCAGTTGCTTCGGATCGACCAGAGTGATTTTGAAAGTTTAGGGAGAGAAAATCATGATAGGACTTTTGCTGCCGATTGTACGGACATGTATCGTTGGTTGTGTTTAGGTCTGTAGTCAAAGTGGCATGGAAGGCTTCGTAGCACCTTTTGCTCGGCGAATTATTTTTGAATATTACGCCCTCGCATATTATTTCAGGCAACTTAAAATGTCGAGAAATTTTTATCAGTATCATATAAGAGGATACTGAGGTGTAACACGCGGAATACATTCGCCACGGAAAAGGCGTTACGAAATTTCCAGAACCACTTATAAAACGACCGCGGTGATGCTACTGACGCTACCAATGTTGTTGTTGTTGTTATTGGCACTTAGTATAACCGACCAGCCTCCTATTTATGCTCTATATATAAAAATGAAAGAGGACGAGCCATCTGTGATTCGCGATGAGGCTGGTATGGGTTGTATCAGAAGTTATCAGTAGCAATGGCTAGTTTGGACGCTAACTTGGCACAAATTTTCGTCCTTTCTCAGTTTATTTTACGTATGTCAGTGCCTGAGACAATACTACGGCTCTGCATCCCTTCCAAAACACTTCTTTGTGACTAGCATCATATTCTATTATTAATCTACCGTAACAATTCATTCAAGATGATGAAATGGCAATTATAGGCCAAGATAGGGTAAAAACAGTACTGTATTATGATGTTAATTACCGACAAAACAAAATCTTGCTAGATATTTAAAAATGTATATCTTATTTCACTGCTAATCTGTCATTACCTACCGTCATTTATTTAAAATTCATGTTAATTAAGCAATTTTTTTTTTTTATATAGGCTGTACATCACTTCCTCAACAATAAACAAAACATGTCTATAGATTTGTCGAGATGCTGGCGGGTGACTGAATGTATGCTACTGTATGCGATGTATCCCCGGGGAGAGGCCAGCTTGACACAACACTACCCACTTGTCCTGTGTCATAAATCGTAACATATATTTCGGCTACAACTCCTCTCCTTGCATTTACTGATAAGAAATGGCAACCCCACCTCCCAGCACTAGTGTTGCAGGTTCCCACATAGCTACTGCCGCACAGGAGGAGAAAACACTTAACCTAGGACTCCCTTTCTCCTCTGATTTACGTCTCCCTTCCCTATTAAAAGAACAAGTGGAATATTCGTGGCTCAGTGGTTACGTGTTTGACTAATATCCCGCGGGACTGGAGCTCAATTCCTTGTCTTTTTGCAGACTGTTTCCCGTAACGCAATGGCAGAATAAGACAATACTGTGGCTCTACATCCCTCTGCACTTCGTGACTAGCATCATACTCGCCACAACTCAGCGTTCAAGATGGAGACAAAAATTTACGCCAAGCTGAAGTAAACAGACTATGGCCTCGTTTCAGTCATTACTTCCTCATCGAAAATCACACAATACTCTTTTCACTCTAACTTGGCCTAAACTGCCATTTCTGCACCTTGAAACACTAGAATATGATGCCAGTCACGAAGAAGTGCTATGAGAAGGATGTAGAGCCATAGCATTGTCTATTTCTGCCACTGAGCTATGTGAAATAAGCTACAATAAGGGGGAAAGTCTGGGCCAGTTTAAAGTGAATGTTCTATAACCATTACTGAATTATCCCTCAGGTGTATAAGATGTACGAGGTGTATGATAAGGTGTATGAGGTGTGATAAAGTGTATGACGCCACCTCTAAATTTTGAAAGCAACACTGGAGAGATGATGCATAAAAGTGCAATCCAGTGAGGTATAGAGATGAAGCACGGCAGAGTGAAACCCATTGAGGCACAAATAGACCAGTAAAACGCCTTTGTCGGCGAGGTACGAGCGAGGGCATTTAAATCCGAAAGCATTGAAATGTGGCCTTACACCCCGAGGATGCCTAAAATATATTGATGGCTATCTACCTACCAAGTTTCATGCCTTTTCAACAAACTGTCTGGCCTGTGGCCCTCTTTTGAGGATTTTTGACATGATGCACTTGGCACCTGTTACGTGCCAAGTGCACCGCCTGGGTGTGATGAAACCTGTCAAAAACAAATCCTAAAGAATTGGGCATCATATGGTGCAAACCACGCAGTGATCAGCCCCGTGGTTGCTGAGATATAAGCGTTATGGTAAGGCCGGGCAGGGTCGGGCCGCTCATATGTGGAAATGCCACTACTTGACGAGAACACAGCAGAGTGAAATCTAGTGAGGCATTGAGATGAAGCACATCAGTGAAATCCACTGAGGTATTAAGCACGGCAGACTGAAATCCGGTGAGGCATAAAGAGATGAGGCTCAGTAGAGTGAAATGTACTGAGGCACAAACAGATGAAGCACAAGAGTGAAATCTAGTGAGGCATAACTCTGGTTTTGGTGGTGGACAGAGAAGGAATGTTGTTGTCTGAGAGTGTGGCAGTGGGAGCAAAGACGAAAATGCGGTGAAGAGGGTGAAGAACGCCAAGGCATCAGGTGTGAATGAGGTATATACACAGATAATAATTGCTGTGGAAAGAGTGCACTGAAATCCTTATGTAAAGTATGAAGAAAGTTTGGACAAAGGATTTTTATCTCTGGGGTAAAAACGGATGATTGTGAGTGACCCCTTGTATAAAAACGGTGATCGAAGTGACTGCACAATCGGTGGACCAAGTCTGTTGTCGAAAAGTTATTTGAAAGAATACAAACACTAGAGGAAGGGACGCTTTCCGAATATGGTGCATCACACCGGATAGTTTTAGGAGTGGTACGGGATGTGCAGATGAAATATGTACAGTTAGACGGTGGGGCAAGCATGTACAAAAACCATAAGATTGTTCTATTTATGGCATCTACAGGCATTGAAAAACGCCTTCGTGCATTGCCAAGGATATAGTCAAACAGTTCTACTGCCCCATTATACAAATGTACCTCAACTCCCTTCCTATCCTCCAAAAAGAGGATAGCTGATTGCAGGAGAATTGCAGCTTCAGCTTGCAGTTCACAAAGTGCACGTCCACATGACCCCACAAAAACAAAATGAATCAGGAAAAATCATGTGATGGGGTGAGCATGGAAGGTTTTATGTATATTGTCAGCTGCCGGTTTACTATCAGAAGTGGAGTGTAACACGGGTGTGTGATGTCCCCATGGCTGGTTCATATACTGTATAGATGAGAGAGGTTAAAACTACAGCTGTGGACAGAAGAAAGTGAATTGTAATAAACAGTGACGGGTAGACTATCTCAGTTCTAGTGAAGTATATATAGATGATGCTTCGTTGCTGCTTAACACTGAGCAGGAGCCTGTCAGACTGGTTTAGAGTTTTGTAAGTGTGAGCGGCGTGTTTGGAATTAGGTGTAGATGAGATGAGAAATGACTGTTGGGAAGGTGACTCAGTGTGATGTGCTGGTGTATGAAGATAGATATGAATTGGTGGATAAGTTGAAGTGGTGAGCAGAGCGGCTTAAAGAAGAAAGGTAGCCGCTGGTATGAAGGCCTTGATACAAAACAGGGATGAGTATGGAGGCTACGAGAGGACTGCATGGAAGGAGTTAGTACTTAAATGATGGGTGTGGAAAGTCAAAAGTAGGGGCACTGGAAATAGGGCAGTTGAACGATATGTGGTGCTTAGGACGGATAAGATGCAGTGATTCGATAAGGTGAGGAGGAAGTGGTGAATTGATTAAAATGGGAGGAAGGGTGTATTTAGACGGTATAATCATAAAGAGAGGGTGGTGAAATGGGTGAGTGAGTCTGAAGGTGAAATGGGTAAATGTGAGTGAGTCTGGAGGTGAAATGGGTAAATGTGAGCGAGTGAAGGTGAAATGGGTAAATGTGAGTTAGTCTACAGGTGAAATGGGTAAATGTGAGCGAGTCTGAAGGTGAAATGGGTAAACGTGAGTGAGTCTGGAGGTGACGGGAGGGGTGGCAGGCCAAGAAGGTGAATGGATATGGCAAATGAGCGTCTGGGAAAGTGGGGCATAGAAGTTCATATAGCACAGTACTTAACGATTGAAAATATGTGAATGGATATGTACAGAGAAGCACAGGACAAGGCATTTTGTGTTACATGAGTGCCTAGAGAAAGAGTATTTAAAACCTGTAATATGTACTGAAGAGGTAATTTGCGGATGAAGTGAGGTCAGGATTCGCATGGTTTAACTGATGTGCAAGTGATTATGTGGTAAACTTCACTAGGTATGCTGCTGACAGTCCTTCCCAAAATATTTTCCACGTATTTCTGTCTGGGTCCTGTCTAAGCCTCTCTTTTGGACGGGAAGAAGGGTTGGGTGAGGATAGACAGTAGAAATCTCCCATATGATACCTAATGAGAGAGAGAGGGTGTGTGAGCTGGGGGAGGGGCAATGAGATAGCGCGGGACAGGGCGACATGGAGGCGATTTGTTTGTGCCCAACCCTTGCGGGATTGAGGCGTCTGGCAGTAGATAGACAGACAAATGATACCTAACCATTCTATCCCACAGCTGAAAAAGATATAACTTAGGATTCAGGATAATACTGATGTGAAGTGTACGTAAAATAACTCGCCATGGAAAAGGTGTTAAACAGACTCCTCTAAACGAACCCTTCAATCCTGACGTATTTTTCGTTGTATTTCCACATTATTTTAAGCTTGACAGAGGGAATCAGGTCATGGGGGGAGGGGGAGTCTAACTGCATCACTACAACTTTTCAAATTTCAAAATAAAATCGTCTGGAAGCAGTTTGAATAACCGGAAAATACGAACACTGGGCTGAGAGGGTCAAGATTCGGATATTCTCTTGCTTCCCTCTCTCTCTTTTCCTCTCTTCCTCTTTTTCACATATTTTTTCCTCTCTTCCTCCCTTTCTCACATCTCATATTTTTTTCCTCTCCTTCCTCTCTCTTTCTCACATATCACTATTATTTTCCCTCTCTTCCTCTTTTTCACAAATCAGTATTTCCTCTCTCTTTCTCTTTCTCACATATCATCATTATTCTTCCTCTCTCTTCCTCTTTCTCACATATTATTTTCTCTCTTCCTCTTTCTCACAGCATCAATATTTCCTCTCTTCCTCTTTCTCGCATATTTTTTCCTCTCTTCCTCCCTTTCTCACATATCATCAATATTTTCCCTCTCTCTTCCTCTTTTTCACATATTTTTCTTCATTCTTTCTCTTCCTCTTTTTCACATATTAATTTCTCTCTTCCTCTTTTTCACATTTTTCTTTCTCTTTTCCTCTTTTTCACATATTTCTCTTCTTATTCCCTTCCTCTTTTTCACATATTATTTCCTCTCTTGCTCTTTTTCACATATTTTTCTTTCTCCTTTCCTCTTTTTCTCATATTATTTCCTCTCTTTCACATTTTTCTTTCTCCTTTCCTCTTTTTCACATATTTCCTCCTTCCTCTTTCTCTTTTTCACATATTATTTTCCTCTTTCACATAGTTTTCTCTCTTCCTCTCTTTCACATATTTTTCTTTCTCCTTTCCTCTCTTTCACATATTTTTCTTTCCCCTTTCCTCTTTTTCACATATTTCTCTCTTTCTCTTCCTCTTTCTCACACACCGTCACTACTCCCTCTCAAACCTCAGGAAGAAGGGGTCACACAGAGTAGACCAAACAGCTTATAGTCTACCCAAGTATACAGCGGCGGTATACGGTCACTCAGTATATCTATGCAACTATACGTATACCGTGTCTGGGTGCTGTATATTCTGGGGTATGCTTGGTACACTGGTATACTCCCCCCCCCCCCCACTAGAGGTGACGGATTTGTGGTTCTGATATCAAGGGAAGCGTGTGTGTGTGTGTGTGTGTGTCACTCTCTCTCTCTCTCTCTCTCCCTGTGTGCGTGCGTGTGTGTGTGTTTCTGTGTGTGTGTGTGTCACCCTCTTTCTCTCCCTGTGTGTGTGTGTGTGTGTCTGTTTCTCTGTGTGTGTGTGTGTTTCCCTCTCTCTCTCTCTCTCTCTCTCTCTC
>JAGKTI010023416.1:0-14812 GCA_018397915.1 Birgus latro
ATAATAATAATAAAAGGTAACGAGCGAAAATATGTAAGTATTCGAGAGGCGGGGAAATTGAGCGTTTTTATCTCGCGGGCGAGTAAGAGTGTTCTACCTTTGTCGTCCATATACTCCAAAATTATTGAACGTATCGATTTCCTGTAAGAACCATGATAAAGATCAGTGAATTCTACGTATGTACAGGACATAACTATGTAATTTCTCTAATGAAATGTTGTGGTTACATAGGCGGTTATTGTGCGCGCATGATGAAAGTGCACCACGGCCGCGAGTACCCTGTAGTTTGCGATTTATTTGGAAACTATGAGGCTTATCAAAACAAAAAGCTACCAGGAGAAAGCTTATGAAATTCTACATAAGATTATGTACAGTGGGGCCGCTTGGGTAGCGTTTTGCTTAGCGAATCCACGGGTAGCGACAGGAAAGAAACTATCTCATAGCAATTAATGCTGCAGTTAGCGAAAATCCGCTAGGCATTTACCACTTAGCGAGCAGGTGGGCAGAGTTGCCAAGGTCGGAACCTGATTCAAAAGCAATACTGGGCGAATATCATCTGATCTGATCTGAATGCTGATGGTGTATGCAAGCCGACCTTCATTTGTAGCGGGTGATGGGCAGAGTTGCTAAAGTCGGACCCTGGTAACACTGACAGTGAGTGCGAGTCTATCCTCATGCTGATGGTGCACAGTTAGCGAAAATCCGCTAGGCATTTAACACGTAGCTAGCAGGTGGGCAGAGTTGCCAGGGTCGGAACCTCATTCAAAAGCAATACTGGGCGAATATCATCTGATCTGATCTGAATGCTGATGGTGCATGGGAGCCGATCTTCATTTGTAGCGGGTGGATGGACAGAGTTGCCAAGGTCGGACCCTGGTACCACAGACAGTGAGTGCAAGTCTATCCTCAGTCAGTTCATTGACCCATTGCCTATCCATGATTCGCGCGTTCATTCAACCCTCAGTCTCTCCATTGTTAAAGTTTTTTGTGACCTTCCATTTATTGTTTGGGGACTGAGTGCTCCGTTATCATGGCTTCAACTTCGGAGGCTGGCCCAAGTGGTGGCGGTGGCCCAGGGAAAAAAACAGGAAGTGCAGGTAGTGTAAAAGTGACAAAAAAGGCCAGAGAATACATGCGTGGCAAGCCAAAGAAACAATACAGTGTGGAGGAAAAGAAAAAGATAATCCAGATGATTGAAGACGGTGCTAAGACATGTGAAATTGTTAAACTGTTGAATGTGCCTGAATCGAGTGTAAGAAACATAAGAAAAAAAAGGATGAGATAAAGGCAGCGATAAAAACCACAACAAAGTATTTTATGGGTGGTGCAGGTGGAGCTAGACAGGCCATGCACGACACTACCGAAAAAAACAGACTCCAAGTGGTGACTGAACATTATGTAATGAAGTGGTTAGCAAGGCAATTAAGAAAAGGAGCAAGTGTTGATGGACCAGAAATTCGTGCAAGGGCATTAGCAGTGTACCAGGGACAATGTTAAAAAAAAAAAATATCCAGAATCCTGCTCCTTTCAATGCCTCACGTGGGTGGCTGCACAGGTTTAAAAAACGCTTTGGGGTAAAGCTGGCTTTCTACCAGGGCGAGATAGCTTCTGCAGACACTACAGCTGCACAAGAATTTCCCCAAATTGCTAAGGCTATTATGGAAGAAGGAGGGTACACCCCAGATCAAGTTTTTAATTGTGACGAGACTGGGGTGTACTGGAAGAAATCATTGGGCCCAAGGCCACCTATGCCCACAAAAACCTTCGTCAGGCTGCTGGAACCAAACTGGCCCAGGATCGCTTCAGTGTTCTGCTTTGCTGCAATGCTTCAGGGGACTTCAAAATGAAACCTGTTATTGTCTACAAATATGCCAAACCACATTCTTACCGCCACTGTGATATGAACAAGCTCCCCAACTGTGTGTGGTACTCAAACAGCACTGGATATATGACCTCAAGCCTCTCTATTAAGTGGTTAGACCAGATATTTGTGCCCCAGACTCGTGAGTATTGCAAGAGGAAAAATACTGACTGGAAAATATTGTTGTTCCTGGGCCCAGATACTCGAAGCTCACTTAAGTTACGTGAGCGACGGGTCATGTAACTGACTTACGTTCAAGTAGCTTACAAAGTGTCTACAATACCAGTTACAGGCGATACTGGAAACATATTTACGTGCAAGTATCTCCTCCCGCTTGTAAGTCTTTCACGTAAAGTTGGTTGTTGGCGGGACTCTTGTAGCCAGTCACAGTGCAGTTCCTTACTGGCTTTAAAGAAGGGTTGCCAATGTTATAGCCAATCACAGGACAGCCAGCTGATGCGACCAAAACAAACACTTCCAGCACTCACAGAGAAGGCCAAGTGGGCACCCCAGCCAGTGATGCAGCAGATTATACCTGCAAACAAGACAAGAAGGAAGATTGAGCCTATCGGCACAGCAACAGAGCCAGCCCCAAAGAAAAGGGGACCCAGTTTCACTGATGATGAGATGATGGTGTTAATACGGGAGGTGGCGAAGAGGAAGGACGTGATTTTGGGAAGCTTCTCACCTACTGTTACAATAAAAGCAAAAGGCGGCCACAAGCTCCATCTTCTCTGTAGTATCACTCTCAGTGCCTTTGAATCACCTTTCTCTCCTGAGAAAGAAAATAGCACCTTTAGGGGAGAAAATATTTCCCACATCTCCCTATTTAGATCCACTCTCAGCCTAAACGGTATCCAGCACACATCATTTTGCCCATACTATAGAGTCCTTTCACCGATCAGTGTCCTTTACCTTTGGTTAGGCTAGGTTACTAAAGGTTATGTTAATGTTTTTTTTTTTTAATGCAAATTTTTCATGTTTTTACTTACGGTTTTATTTGGAGCTTTAATTTTGCTCCTGTATTGTGGTATTGGATCGTTACTTAAGGTCTGGTTAATGGAAACAAAATTTTAATGACATATTTTGTTTTTGAGTTTGTCATTTAAAACTTATTTTGGATCTTTTATTGAATTATCTTAAAAATATATAGGTTTTATTAAAGTTTAAGCCCGGCGTTGAATTTCTTTCGTCTTCACCAAAGGAAAGGTCATTAAATTAGGTTAGGTTAGGTTAATTCTCTTTTCTCTTTTGTATTTCACCTCTTATCATTTTTTCTTTTTCGATATCATACACTATTTCTTCCCTTTCATTATCATCAGCACTCCAAGACTACATGCTGTGGCTCCCCACCTCTCACTATGGTTGTTTTTGCTCACTATTAACACTAAGAGCAATTCTGACGTCTCTCTCAAACACTTGCTGCTATAAAATGTCGTTTGGAAGTGCATAAACACATTAACTTACCTGTGAATTGCTTTGATAAAACTGAGGAGGGCCAGTACCAGTGTCAACAACTTCCACGTATGGGACTTACAGCTCCTCCGACCCTGCTGTAAGTTACAATCCGAGATACAAACAAATATGGCCGCTACAATGTTTTGAGTATGCCTTGTAAGAACCGCCTGTAAGTTACAACAGAGAATTACAATCCAATATGGCGGCCCCCAGGCTTTGAGTATACGTTGTACGAACTTACAATGAGAGCTTACAATACATCAGGTTACAACCAACTCGGCGAGATACAATATTGTAAGTCGTTTCGAGTATCCACCCCCTGGACAATGCACCCGGGCACGCTCGCTTCATGGTAGATCGCCACCCTAACATACAAGTTGTTTTTATGCCTCCCAACACTACCGCCAAAATTCAACCTTTAGATCAAGAGTTAATTGCTAACACAAAATTATTCGTCTATGGCAAGCTTCACAGCAAACTGAGGGAAAAGACTGACAACTTTCGAGAACTAAAGGAGATCCAAGAGGCTAATTCTAGCGACAGTGAACTTGATCAAGAGGCAGGTCAAGAGGAAGAGGATCAAGAGGAAATGACCATCAAGGCCTTTTGGAAGTCTTTTAAGATAAAGGATGCAGTGGATTTATTCTGTGAAGCTTGGGGCCAGATCAATCAAGCCTCTATTGCACACGCTTGGGCCCCCCTTCTTCCATATTTGAAACAGGTGGGCAAGGCAGTCAGGCAGGAGCTACAGGTGGTAGCACATGAGACTGCTGACTTCATCAGAACTGTGCCACAGGACTCACGTGTGTGTCTGACAAAGAAATCGTGGACTTGGTAGGAGGTGAAGATCGAGAAGAAACTGCTGAGGAGATGCTGAACCAAGATGAGGAAGAGGAAGAGGAAATTCAAGAGGATAAGGAAGAAGAAAAGAAGCCAAATGAGGCAACAGTGAAGGATTTGTCTGAAATCCTGGCTGTACTGTCCGAAGTTCAAGACAAGGTAACCTCTCTCCAATTTAACTGTCGAGACCAAGCCCTAGTGTATTTCCGAGATCTGACGAAAATCTTCACCGAGAACCTGACTGACAAAATAAATGCAAGACGCCAGACACTAATCACACGATTTTTAAGTCAGCAGCAAGAAAGGTATGAGGCACAGAGACAAGCCCTTTTGAATGCCTCGTCAGACGAAGAGGACGATGTCGACATGCCCCCTGTTCAGTTCGAGGAGGACCTATATGATGGTTGGGAAGATGAGGAAACAGAGGCCCATCGCATCGAGAATGAAGTTCGTTTGCAAGTGTTACAACGTGAGGGACAAGAGAAAGATGAGGGATGAGAGATGGAGAGTGAGCAGAGTCAGGGCCGTTGTCGCTAGGTTGCTGCNGTAATTTCAACAATAAATAGCAAAAATGATTTAAAAGTTGTTTATCCATTTGCATGTTAAGTTTATTTTATTAGTGTTCACAGTAGGAATTTAGGGTTTCGTTGGAGTATGCAGTACAGGTATTTATTTTTTAGCGGCTCTAGCAGGGATGAGAGATAGAAAGTGAGCAGAGTCAGGGCCGTTGTCGCTAGGTTGCTGCAGTACAATAACCACCAAGCACGACTGTAATTTCAACAATAAATAGCAAAAATGATACAAAAGTTTGTTTATCCATTTGTATGTTAAGTAAGTTTATTTTATTAGTGTTCACAGTAGGAATTTACAGTTTTAAATTTTTCGTTTTCTCTTGGGGGAATGCCGGTATCTAGTGATACTGACGGGTGGAACGTGAACCTCCCCGCAGTTACCCCCAAGAAGAAGAAGAAGATTGTTTGTTTATCCACATCGCGCATCCATTCAACTTGTCACAGTCTCGCCACTGGTTTTTTGTGACCTTCCATTTATTGTCTGGCTACTGAGTGTTCTAATATCATGGCTTCAACATCGGGGGCTGGCCCAGGTGGTGGTGGTGGCCCAGGGAAAAAACAGGAAGTGCTGGTAATGTAAAAGTGACCGAAAAGGCCGGACAATACATGCGTGGCAAGCCAAAGAAACAATACTGCGTGGAAGAAAAGAAAAAGATAATTTTTTGAATACTGTATGTAGTATTCGTTTATCTTATTACAGTACTGTACTGAAGAAATATGACATGATACTGATGAGTAATGGAGAAAATTAGGGGTATAGTAGCTGAAGGAGTCCAGGACTGTATTAATTTTTTTAGGTAAGAAGTTTGCCCCTCGGGTAGCGATTTCATGGATAGCGGCCATTTTGGTGGACTAATAAGGTTGCTATCCAAGGGGCCCCACTGTAATAAAAACATAAGGTGTGTGAGAAAAATTCTGCAGTATACTTCCCTGAACAAAAATCAAATTTTTTTTTACAAAAATGGCTTTTAGTTTTTGGCTATTTTCTCGAAAACTACAAATCGCATCACAACCAGACATACCTCATTAGAAAGCCAATGAAATTCTATATCAAAACTTATAATAACATTTTTCAGTATGATGGAAAACACTCGAACGACGATGTTGGGAAGTGAGATCAATATTCCGAAATGTTTATTCACGGTGGCCTAATGTACTTTTATTTGTATTTTTTTGGTTTTTCTTTTGGCTTATCAGCTAGAACAAACATCGGCGAATAAGATGATGTGAGTTTCAGGGCAATATTTAGAGGTTTGGGTGGCGAAAATAAGGCAAGAATACGTGCAATTTGCGTCGCGCGGGTGGCCTGGTGGCAGGTGCGGGCAAGTAAAATCGTGAGCCGTGAAACTTAATAAAACTTACCGTGTGCAAAAGGGTTAAATGTCAGGACCAACTTGCCTAACCCCGGGTTCCTACGTTCCTCGTGGGGTGGCATAGGATTGGATGATGGATGGATGATTTTTGCAGTATCAAGGTGGAGTAAGTCATTAGGATGCCCATTCGTTTGTCAAATGCCCCTTTGAATGGTTATTGTAGTAGCAGTTTGAAAGTTATGAAAATGGTGACATGTGGTCAGATGTGTTACCTTTAGGTGATTACACAGAGTGACAGGCCAAGTGTTTTTTTTTTAACCCAGGTAACCTGTTACGTTGTGTGGCAGTCCTGTAACCAATAAATGAACACCAGGTGATCTAGTGGATTAAGGCAGTCAAACCAGATGTGGCCCATAAGGGGTTAAATCTGAGGTATGGTTTGGGTTTCTAGCTTACTTGATGACTCAGGCAAGCAGCTGGTGACTCCATCCATCAGTGTCTGAACTAGATAGCCAAGCCTTTGGCACCTACACTCCTGATTGGGTAATTAGAGTTGACAACAAAAATAATGTCTGGTGTTGGTTTATTCTTGCTATCTCCATATTCATTTATTTAGCTCAGAGTCATTTTGTTTAATTTGAAGGTTTAGTTATGCTTTCATTTTTGCCTGAAATATGAGACGTGGGTCTCATGTTGGATGAAATTGTGGATACAGTAATAAGAATAATATTGGAAACTTGGAAACTACATTATCATATTGAAGAAGGTATAATAGTTTTTCAGGTATTCAGCAAAATCATAGTCACACTAGAATTATTTGAAGCAGATATAAAAGGCAACTCAGCAGATAAGAAGGAATTACAAGTTTCTGAAGCAGTAAATGGGATATACAGGGTGTCCCAAGACTGTGTCATTACTTCTGGAGATGATGTTAGGAGGTATATACTTCAACAGGTTGTGATTAGCTACAGTAGTGGGGTTATGCATTTATATATATATATATATATAAGCAAACAAGATTGTTACCTCCAAGAAAAATATAGAGAAAAATTACGGCGAGCCAGATTCAAGATCCGTTCATTTTGAGATGCCTGGGCACATTACGTTTAAAAGGCTGGAGGTCATAGACACTAGGAAAGGAAACACAGACGGAGGAAGACAATTACAGAGTTAACTTGTTGCATACAAGAAGGACTCAGTAATGTTTAACTCTTGCATTAGTGAGCTGGACAGAAATGAGAAGATTTTTCCTGCCCGACCAGTGCTATGTGCCCACCATAGTGATGGAGGGATGAAAGAAGACAGCTCAGAGGAGCAGTGACCTTTGAAGGAACAAGAAAAAAAAAGATAAAGATACAACAGTCCAGCAAAGAGACTAAAGTTGAAGGGAGCCAGTAAGAGGAGAGTTAATGAGATGGAAAGCCTTAATTCAACCTTGTTGAGAACTTTGTGGCAGCCTTCCCACACATGAGAGTTGTACAATTTGCTACAAGGGACTGGGCAGTAATTCCATCCTGTGCAACGTTTGTGATGAGTGGATGCATAAGAGATGTAGTGATAGAGGTAGACTGTGAGATAACGCTGATTTCATGTGTGCGGTGTGTCTGGGAGAGCATGTGGAAATTACCAGGTGTGAAAGACTTGATGTAGTGCTGCTCTCATGTGTCTGCCTTTTCCTCTTCTCCTTCCTTCTTTCCTTCCTTCCTCTTCTGTCTTTCTTTACTTCATTCTTTCCTTGTCCTTCTGCCTATGGGTGACTTTACACCCCCTCTTCTGTTTTTCTTTACTTCTTTCTTTTCTCTTCCTTCTGCCTATGGGTGACTGTACACTGAGTGACAAGCCAATTGGATTCTTGTACACCAGGAAACCATTTACTATGCGGGGTGGTAACCATATTAGCAGACTATGGCGCCTGGTGGTTTAGTGGGTAATTAAGGCACTCCAGCTGGTTTGAGCTTGTGTAGGTTTACATCCAAGGGGTGATTGGGGTTTATTGCTCACGTAATGCCACTCAGGGATGAGTGAGGCTGGTCATTCATCTTAAATGTCAGGACCAACTTGCCTAGCCCCAGACTGCTACTTTCCTCAAGGGTCAACACAGGATTGGATGATGATGATGATGGTGAAGGGATTGAACTTGCTGGTGAGTGTTTTGAGTGTGTGGAAGAGTTTTGTTATTTGGGAGACATGTTATGTGCTGGAGCTAGCTCTGTGGCTAGAGTGAGGAGTGGTTGGAAGAAGTTCAGGGAGCTGTTGCCCCTCCTGATACTGAGAGGGCTCTCCCTCCGTGCTAAGGGATCTTTGTATGCGGCATGTGTTAGGAGTGTAATGCTGTATGGCAGTGAGACCTGGGCAGTAAAGGAAGAGGATATTTGCAAGCTCAGATGTACAGAAATGGCAATGATCAGGTGGATGTGCAGTGCATCCTGAGTTCAAAGCCTGGGGGGGCTAGGTTTACAATGTAAGAGTTGAGAGGTAGGATGAGACTAAAGTATATTGGTGTTGTGATGAGGAGAAGTAGATTGAGATGGTTTGGACATATGGAGAGGATGGGGTATGATAATTGGGTGTAGAAAGTGAAAAGTGTTAATGTTGGGGGTTGGGTAGTGAGAAGTAGACTGAAAAAGACACGAGACAAGGTCATTGAGTGTGATCTCAGGGATAAGGGACTAAATAGGGAAGCTGCCAGAGATCGAGCAGCATGGAGAACTTCCATTAGGTGACCAAGGCTGATGCATGCAAGCATGTTGGAGCCTTCAAAAACAAAACAAACAAGGGGAAATAAAACCTTTTCGTATGGTCAACTACTGTGCATGGTTAAAGAAGGCACAGAGTTGATTTAGCACATATGATTTCTTGGAAGCAGATTTTACAAGGGAGGTAATATGACCTTTCCAGAATACATCCCACGAGAATGAAACACCAAGTGTGTTCGAAGATGATGCAGGATTGAACTGGATATTATTAAAAATTAGAAGATACCTATGTGGAAGATTTTGACAGGTCAAAAAATATAAAAATTGAGTTTTTGACGCATTAAAAACCTAGATCAGAGATATAAACTAAATCAGACATTAGGTATGCTATAGCCTCGTTCTGTATGTGTTGAAGTGATTGCTGAGATGACGCTTCGAGAATCAGATGGAAAGGTGAAGGGTGAAATCATCAGTGTATAAGAGGATAGCGCTAGATGTACAGCCTAGAAGGTCATTGATGAATTGAAGGAAGAGAGTTGGTGATAGGACAGAACCCTGAGGAACACCACTATTGATAGCTCTAGGAGAAGAATGGTGGCCATCTACAACAGCAGCTTTAGAATGACCAGAAAATGAAGCTTGAGATGAAGGTACAGGTAAAAGGATAGAAACCATAAGAGGGCAGTTTGGAAATTAAAGATTTATTCCGGACTCTATCAAAGGCCTTAGAGATGTCAAGTGCAGTGGCAAAGCTTTTGCCAGAGTCCTGAAAGAAGGATGACCAGTAGTCTGAAATGAGGTTGAAAAGATCGTCAGTGGAGCGTCCTTGACGGAGCCCATACTGGTGATTAGAATGAAAGTTTGATAGGAATGGCACTTTAAAATATTTATGGTAAGAATAGATTCAGCTTCAGAAATACAGGATGTTAAAGCAATTGGGTGATAGTTAGAGGGCTCTGGATGGTCACCTTTCTTTAGGACAGGCTGAATGAGCAAACTTCCAGCAAGAGTGAAAGGTACAAGTTAACAGACAAAGGCAAAAGAGTTTGCCTTGGCAGGGTGTAAGCACAGAAGCACAGTTCATGAGAATCAACAGGAGGGACCCCATCAGGCCCATATACCTTGTTAATATTTAGGACAGTGATGGCAGGAAGTACATCAGTTGAAGAAATTTTAGTGTCAACCATGAGAAAGTCAGAGCGGGAAGTAATGGATGAACAGCACGAGAATCGTCAAAGGTGGAATTGTAGGAGAAAATCTGAGCAAGGAATTAGGTCTTTTCAGTAGAAGAAACAGCTACAGAGCCATTTGAATGGAAAAGAGGAGGGAAGGAGAATGAAGTAAAGTTGTTAGAGAGGTTTTTGGCATGGTGCCAGAAGGAGCACGAAGAATATGGGTCAGAGAGTTCAAAGCATTTAGCATGAGTGATATTATTCTTCTCAGAGTAGAGAACAGACTTAGCACGATTCCAGGCAGAGGCACAAAAGAGATGAAATTCAGAGTGGATTAGCTCCGGTACTTTTTGTAGGCCTTCTCCTTGTTGTGAACAGCATTAGAACAAGCGTGATTAAGCCGAGGATTTTAAAAGTTTGTCACAAGATAAGAGAAAGGAGTGTATTCCTCCATGTCTGAGAGAATAACCTCTGTAATGCGCATACTCAGATGGCACTTGGTCATGGAAGCAATAATCATTCCAAGGAAAACAAAAGTAGTACTTCCTGAGGGCAATAATCATTCCAAGGAAAACAAAAGTAGTACTTCTTGAGGGCCTCCCAATCAGCAGCATGAAATTGCTGCAGCCACTGTTTCTTGGAAGATTGGTTGTTTTCCTTTATTTTATCCAGTTTGTCATCTCATGCAGCTTTTGTTTTGGAATGTGGCATGCTTGCTAAAATATTTTAACTGATAATGCCCTTGAAATCTGATGAATGTTGACTTTCATGAAGAATTATTTCAGTTGAATATGTATGAGTTGGTAGCAGCACAACAGATTGAGAGGTGGATGTCATAACTCCTAGTTTTCCTGTCATTACTATAATAAAAACCTTATATTATCACTCATGTCATCATCTTCTTCACTGAAGCATCCTTGCTAGCTACAGCAATTTTTCCCCAAAAAAATTCTGACTTAATGCTTAAGACTGGTAACAGCTTCAAGCCCTTCCATACCCCAGGCCCTCCAGGTAACATGGCTTGAATGTGAAAGCCTTACATTTCCAGAAATATTAGCTTAAATACTGAGTAACAATGGAATTTATTTGTAGTGGATAGAAGGGTATGGGTTTTTTCTCCCATCACATCTAGATACCCTGTAATTAAGTACCTTTTGTGAAGTGGACATAATGGCTTATAATGCTGACAGATATTGTCTTTCAATATATTGATAGAAATTCCTAGGACACCCTGTATTCACAGAAATTAGATTTATGGATGTATACATTCAAATTAGATTTTTGGATAATCTAATATTGTGTGGAACAGAACCGTTAAACAGCAGCTGAAAATCTTTAACGTTTTGCTTACTGTAGTGTTTGGGAAGATGATTTTGTATAGCTTGTAACAGAAATATGATGTGGGCAGTAGTTTATTGATAATTTGTTTGCCTTCCTTGCTGATTTTCTAAGTATTGCTTCCCTGTCATTCTCTCCTTACCTCTGTCACTTAATCACTTAATGGTGTCAAACTCAGTCCTTCCCAAGGGCCACACTTCAGTTCTGTCATTTGAGGGCCTAGTCTACCTAACAGTTATATTACATGTTTTTGTAACAGACTGTCAACATCCCTTAGGCTCTCTAATAACTTTTATTCCCATTCACTATAAGCCACAACAACCAGTGACCTCAAATAAATGTAGAAACAATAGGGGGAGGCGGTAGCTCAATCGGTAGAGAGTTGGCTTGCGGTCCCGTGGGACCCAGGTTCGAATCCTCGCTGGTGCAGGGAACAGTTTAAGGATTTGAATTTCATTAAATCAGGCTTTACTGATCTACCAGAAGACCCGCCGACATGTCGTAAAAATGACCCCGCTAATACCAATACACCAGTCCTGTATGAGACAGCCCTAGCATGTATTCAATATGGACGGTGGGTGTTAAGCGCCGAAGTGGTGACATGTAGATTGTAGGAGGACGACTGGGCCTTGATAGCAGGCTGTGAAGCCTATGCCCAGAGTCGGACACTTAAAAAAATAAAAAAATAAAAAAGGTTAAGCAAACATCAACTCACCCCAAATTGTGGTACGCGTGTCCCTGGGAGCCTAGACCAGCGTGTTTACATTTTGCACCTTGTCCGAATTTATCAAATAGGAAATACTGTTTCCAGATTTTCATAAGATTTGTGAACCATATTTCCACATTATACTATACATTATTACTTTAAAGTGCATGCAGATGTTAAATTTGGAATATAAAATTGGATACTTGTTGAATGAAAATACTAATAGTACAGTACAGTGTTATATATAATTCGGCAAAGCCACAGCCTATTCAAACGTTCAGAGAAGTTTGGTATGCCTTTTATCCCTTGCAGTGGCATTGACTTTTGCTTTGAGTTATTGAAAATATTTAGATAAAAGTTTCATGACATTTTGTTCATCAGTACATTATTCAGATGGTATTTTTATCAATCAAATTATCAATGAATATTTCCTAACTGTGGTATAATATTTGGTCATTTGATCGTATGAGAGATTTTGTGGTATTTTCCATTTGTTATTTCTCATTTTTTCTTAAGTCATTGTGGTCCATTCTTTTCCTCCTCGATGGCCACATGTGGCCCGTGGGCCACCAGTTTGACACTTCTGCTGTGTATCATCTGCTTTCGTCTATCCTTTCTCTTATTTTTTTCAGTCTTTCTGACTTTCATTTTTTCTAGTTTTATCATGTTTTTTCTCCATCTTCTCCTCTGCTTCATGTCTCTGTTTCCATATCATCTCTCTCTCTCTCTCTCTTATTTGTCTTACAGTTTGACCATCAGCCATCCTCTGTTTTTCAGTTTTCTTCATACAGTACTGCTTTCTTTTTCTTCTTTGTCTCATTTTTTTTTCCCGTCCCTCTTTGAGTCATTCTCGCACTTTTTACTCATTTTCCTTACATTTGTTCCTTTATTTCTCCTTTGTGCCTCTCATATTTTTGTATCTTTTGCCCCCTCTCTTCTTTCTCCATTTTTCTTGTCTCTCATCTGTCTTTATATTCCATCTTTCATACACTGTTTTTTCTTCCTTTTTTCTGCCCATACTTAACTACTTTTTTCTTTCATTACTCCCTTCCTCACCTTTTCTTCATATTCCATTACAGTATACAGTGTTTTTTTTTATTCCTCTTTCCCCACGCCTGCTTCCTTCTTTCCACACTTCCTTTCTCACTTTTCTTGTCCCCTCGTGACTACTTGTCATTGCTTCTTCCAGCTGCATTTTCCTCACTCCTTTCATTTTTTCTTCCCATTTTAACTCTATTCTTAGCTTCCTCCTCCTCCTTCCTTCCTTCCTTGCTTTCTTCATGTGCGTATTCCCAGTAGCTGAGTGTTTTCTGATTGTACGTTTGTTGTATGTGCATCCTTACAGAGATCCACCCAGTTCTCACCAAAGAGACAATCGCTTGTACAGATCCAGGTGAGTGTTTCAATTGCGTGTTGTTGATTAGCTTGTTTTTATTTTGCTTTTGCTATGTGTTTGTGTCAGGGTGCTTGTCTGTGGATGGTACAGTATATTTATGGGTTTATGAGGCTCCCTAATAACTACCTCATTGTTTCTTTCTGTATGGTATATGCTGAAACTACAAAGATTGAGGTAGTATGTACCAGTAAGAGGACATTGAGGTGTAATATTTGAGGTATATTGCTAAGGAGGAGGTGCCTGGGGAGTCATATAAACTCATGAAAATATGATCCTCTGTGTATGATTTAATAAACCCCTTCAGGTGAAGTGTCTGTCCTGATTTGAGTAAATTCACAAGATAGTTTGCAGGAGATTAGACAGTCATAGTAATGTACTTATTAGACATAGTTCTAACCCTTTCACTATCTCTCAGGCTCAGTAAAATGGTTGGATGGAGGTGGAATAAAATAATAAAGATGTCATCCTGTGTGAAGGGTTGATGGAAATAGTTCTGACTCCTTCATTATGAAGATCTCTCCAGACCTGATTAAAGTCTTTGCCAGTATTTGGTAACCAGGAAAAAAAAAAAAAAAAAGGAAGATGTCATACTGAAGGGGTTCAAGTGGATGTTATATGTTTTCTCATTCTTTTTTTTTTGTGTGTGTGTGTGTGTGTGTTCCCTGTGAGTTTGGCATGTTTTCCAGTTTAAGCCTCAGGCCCATGGAGGATTCACAAGTCATATCTAGAGTAATATAAGTAAGTTGTCCTCCAAGGTTTATGGGTCCATTGACTGTTGTTTCTTTCAGTTTGACTATTTGCTTTTTGACTTTTCTTTTACATTGTATATGTGTGCATGCGCATGCACATACATGTTTGTCAAAGAAAATTTGACAACATTCATATGTAAGTAAATGTTTACAGCTTAATAATATTTGTTGCTGTTAAGTAATACAGAAAACATTGATTCCCATGGTGTTTTGTTCATCAATAATCCATGTACATCCTAGGGACTGAAATGCAGAATCATTCAGTGTGTTGCCTGTTTTTTTAATGCATGCAATGAAGGACTGGTGGTTAAATGGTGCTCACAGTTGGTCTGTTACATTATACAATAATTCGTCATTACAAGTCCTTTTCAGTTTGTCTTCCTTCTCTACCATCAAATATACCGTAAGTGATGAACATTTTCATGCTGCGTTTGCATTATTCTCATATACAGTTGACCCTCGATTCTACAGACCCCGAATCAACGGATTTCGGAAGCAACGGACAATACGCGCTGGCAGAGAATCACTCCAGACACCAGTCACTTTTTTTTTTTTTTTTTTTCCCAGGCACACTCACAATCAGTAATTTCTGCTCAGAGGTGCCCCCTTTGTTCCTCTGTATACTCAGGGAAGATGGGAGAGGGTGATGAAACGAGCTCCACCCGCCTCTACCCCAGCTCCCAACCCTCCTCCATACCCCAACCCCACCCA
>JAGKTI010023419.1:0-14810 GCA_018397915.1 Birgus latro
CCCGTCTAGCAACAAACTCTCATCCCTTTTCTGTCCAACTCTCTAATGCAAGAGTTAACCGTTACTCCCAGTCCTTCATTTATGCAACTGGTCAACTCTGGAACTGTCTTCCTCTGTCTGTATTTCCTACTTCCTATGATCTCCAGTCTTTCAAACGCAGTGTGTCCAGGCATCTCGAATTGAACGGATCTTGAATTTGGCAATCTTTTGTATTGTTTTTGCTTTTTCTTGGAAGGAACAGTATGCAGGCCTGTGGCCTTTGGTTCCTTCTTCCTTGCATAAAAAAAAAAAACTTCCATATGTCAGAGTTGGTATCGCAATACTGTCATGTAACAACTTTTTCACTTCCATGCTCACCTCCCCGTTTCTTATCACTGCTTTCAACGAACCAGCAACCTTCCATCCCTGCTGCACCCTTTCGAGCACTTCACCCTCCAGACTTCCATCCTTACTCATCACACTGCCCAAGTACTTAAATTCACTCACATTCTCCATATCCTTCCCATCCAATCTCACTGTACATTCACTGGCTTCACTTCTCTCGAAGACCATCACTTTACTCTTCCCTACATTCACCTTTAGATTCCGTTTCTTACACACTCTCCCAAACTCATCTACCAAGCCTTGCAGCTCCCCTTCGTCTTCGCTCAACAACACAGTATTATCTGCAAACAACAGTATAGGGAGTTTCCAAACGCTGCCCTCTCTCACCAGGGCCGCTCCAGCAGCTCGATCGATACAGAGATGGCTTGCGGTCCCGTGGTGCAGGGAACAATTTAAGGATTTGAATTTCATTAAATCAGGCTTTACTGATCTACCAGAAGACCCGCCGACATGTCGTAAAAATGACCCCGCTAATACCAATACACCAGTCCTGTATGAGACAGCCCTAGCATGTATTCAATAAGGACGGTGGGTGTTAAGTGCCGAAGTGGTGACATGTAGATTGTAGGAGGACGGCTGGGCATTGATAGCAGGCTGTGAAGCCTATGCCCAGAGTCGGACACATAAAAAAAAAAATAAAAAAAAATACACTGCCCGACCTTGTATCTCTTTTATAACTCCATCCATATACAGATTGAACAACCATGGAGACATGACACATCCTTGTTTCAATCCAACATTCAAATGGAAAGATTCACTCAGTTTGCCATTACAAATTGGAGAGATATATGAGAGAGAGGGGTGTGAGCTGGGAACAAGGCAGTGAAATGGCGGGAGACAGGGTGACATGAAGGAAATATGTTGGTGGCCACCCCTTACGGGATTAAGGCGCCTGGCAATAGATAAATAGAATAGCATGCCTTTTTTCAATAGAATTATTAATCTTGTTTTTCTCAACCCTCTGTCCAAAAAATTTCCCAAGAGTAAAAGATGAATATTAAACACAAAATACAATGCCGTAGTGATACAGAACAGTGGAAATGAGTTACAGTAGCTATTTGAAATGAGTTATACGGGTCTCTCTCCTCATTTGTTGAACTATCTGAACTAATTTTTGGAAAACGATATTAACAAGAAAGTCAGAAAATACAATTAAAAATCAGAAAAGGACACTTAATCCCCAATTTAACAAACTCGGTGTCTGTAGGGTGTCCTGCATCCAATATTAGTTTAAACAAGTGAAGCATCTAATTGGAATTTAAACCTTATTTGAGTCGACATCCCTGACCTGTGCATCACAGAGAGATGGCGGATGGTCGCAGAAACTCCACCAGGATACAAGGCTGAGAAATGTCAACATGGAAGACAGAAGGGTAAGTAGGAAATGTCAACGTGGAGGACGAAAGAGCGTAGAAGTGGTCGGGGCATATTCATAAAGGATCATTGCCCATCTGTACGATAAACAATGACATAGCACAGATTTATCATTTCTGTCCAAAACCAGTTTTACTCGGAACAGTGAAGATCATTTTTTTTTAGTGTCAAATGGATAACGCAAGGTTAGGAACAAGTATTCCATTGAGTGGCACCAAATGTGTACAAACTGTGGGTTAGGGAATTTTAGGTCCACAAAATGGCCCCTGAAATAAATTACAGCAAAAACTCAGTGTGGCACTTGTGGGGTGGACAACGAAATGGATTTCACTATTTTGTGTGAGGACTGCAAGTCATGGATCCATTATGTGTGCAGTGGATTACCTTTATATCAGCTTCTGTGCTATGCCAAAACAAACTGTAAATTCACTTGTGAGAAATGCTGCATGGAAAATTATGCAGACACAAAATGGATAAAGTTGCCGCAGCAATGGTACTATCTATCTATCTATTGCCAGACACCATAATCCCGTAAGGGGTGGCCATTTGACTTTGAGTTATTTTTTTTTACGGGGAGGGGCACTAACTCTCCACCAACCCACTTGTTGACACGTAGGGAGCACGTATGGTTTGGTTATATGGTTACCACCCAGCGTTGTAAATGGTTTCTTGGCTTACAGGAAACAATGGTACGCCAAGGTAATAAAAAGCCCAGCACACAGGTAGGACGCTCTAGGCCTACACAAAATACAGACATCAACATTAACATAGGCTTTGATGACATGGTGCAAGACAAGTTTGAACAAAAGGGCCTGGTGGTGATGAGGAGGAAGGCCCTGGAGGGACGCCAGAGGGTGAAGCAAGAGTGAAACATAATAGTGTACCATCTGAACACAAAAGAAAAGCAGAAAACACAGTAACCTTGGGAAGCCAATCAGAAGATACTGATTTTAGCCTGACACTAGCATCCCCTGAAATTGGGCCGGAAACAACAACAACTCACAATAGAAAGGTAGGAAATGCTAAATTGAGTAGTAAGGGCCAAAATAGTTCTACTGATGTCACAGAAGCAGGAAACAACAAAAACAAGGACTGGATACAAATAGGAACCGTGAATCCAAATATATAATCTGCTACTTCTATAAGACAAACAGCTGTCGACATCACATCAGCACCAAAGGGTGCAAGTTCGCACACCCAAAGCCATCCCCAAAGCTACTTAACCCTTGGGCGCTGGGGCACGTCTACTGACGTGTTGGTAGAGGGCTACTGTCCACGTCAATGTATGTTTTGATTTTTTGCGGGCATGTCTGAACTTCGTAGCACGCCATATGGACTCAGTCCCGGCATGACTGATGCGCGGGGACACGCTGGTGGCCGGGGGTGGGGTGGGGGGTGGGTGGGGGTGGTGTGGGAGGGCAGCTGAGCAGTGATGAGGGCTGGGGGGGGGGGTGGGGGGAGGGGGGGGGGGGGGGGTGGGTAGGGCTACTAAGGGCCCCTGAGGGGTGTGGGGGAGAGTGTATGGGTGCTTGAGTACACTTGAACTGACCATAGGGAGTATCACACTGTCAAGAAGAACTAAAAACAGGGAAATAATGTGTAAATAATTGTGAATACCAAACAGATAAACAGTGCTTCCTCCAATTTTGCGAGAATATGGTCGACAAAAAACCTCGCAAAATTGAAATTGGCAAAGTTTAAACAATTAAATATATGCAATAAAGGTAAATTGGTCGACATTACCCCAAGGTAAGCACTTTTTCCCACTTTCTCTCGACTCTACCTCTTAATTTTATGATGATAAATGAAACAAACATGGACTGATGTATTGTACAGTAATATTATTATGAAAACATCATAGGTAAGAAACATAAAAATGAAAAAAATGCATATTTACACTGAGTGAAGACTGGCGTGGTGTACGGGACTGGTGGCGGGGCAAGGCTTGGGTGCGACTACTGTGGTGTAAACAAATGTGGCGGGGCGGCAGAACACCGAACTAGGAGGCAAAGTACGCCCAGCGAACCACGACGTCACTACTCCGCGTGGCAAAGTAGTGCGGGAAGACGACTTTCCCATCACTCGACCTCGCAAAGTGTGTGATTGCTCGCAAAGTTCATAAATGTTAAAAAATAAATGACTTGGAACTACCTCGCAAAATTGGTGATTCGCAAAGTTAAAGTTCGCAAAGTTGAAGGATGTACTGTATGTTGATTAGAAAATAAGTATGATGGAAAACATAAAATAAGCCAATCTTTATTAATTACTTCTTGTTTTTTTGGCTATTTTAGTTGTAAGATTGTGTGCATATGGCATTGTGAATTAGTGAGAGTAACAAAAACACATTCCAAAACTCATTTTGGCACTAGATAATCCTCCCTCCTCCCTCCACCACCATGCCAAAACACCACCACGACCTTGAACATGTTCAGCCCAGCCACCATGCATCACCTCCCTCACACACCCCCACCACCTCCACTTTGCCAAGAGAGAGTAAGTACCCGCTTATTATGTCTTTTTTGTCATTTGTGATTGATTTGTAATGAAAAAAAAATATTTTGGGGGACATCGATAATCCTGAAAATAACCCGGTTCTGGGAGTGGATATGTCTACGCAGGCTCGGTGCCAAAGGGTTAAATATGGCCTGGATGAACACAAAGGTTCCACATTAGGATGTATAAATGCACCTACTACCACCCCAAACTATCCTTTTTATCCATGAATGAAGGAATATGTACAAAAAAAAAAATGCAGGTACACACAGATGCACGGAACAAAGAAAGTAATGCAACAGGAACAAAAACTGGAGCAGAAAACCAAAGCCAGGACTGCCGACACAAGGTCTAGGCCTTCCGAAGACCAGGCCCAGAGACATGACACCCAGGACACAACCCAACAACACCAGGAAACCACGCAGGGTTTTTTAGAACATCGACTAAACAACCTGGAAGGGCAAATAAACCAAATTATACAAATGTCCCCCCTGTGGCAGGGGGGACAATCTGGCTGCACTATGGGGTAGTACTACTACTATGCGGCCAGATTGTGTTAGGAAGAATTCCGCCACCGTATTCCTTGTGTGTCATAAAAGGCGACTAAAAGGGGCGGGGTGAGGGGACTAGGGACCCCCTCCTCTGTTTTTTAGTTCCTAAAAAGGGAGAGGCCAGAGAAAGGGATGGGGGATCAAGTTATCCCCGTACCCTGAAGGTTGGGTCTATGAATGTGCATGGTTGTAGTACGATTGAGGATAAAAGGGAGGAGATTGGGAGAATGTTTGTGAGAAGAAAGTTAGATGTGTTAGCCTTGTGTGAAACAAAGATGAAAGGGAAAGGTGAGTACGTTTGGAAGTGTGAATGGAAAATTGTCAGGTGTTGATAGAAGAAGGGCAAGAGAAGGTGTGGCCTTGTTAGTGAGCCCGGAAGTACAGCAGTGTGTGACTGAATGGAGGGAGGTGTCATCGAGACTGATGTTGGTAAAAGTGAAATTTGAACTCGAGTTGTGGGTATTTGTGAGTGCATATGGGCCTGGTAGTGAAAGGGATGAAGAAGAGAAGGAGTCTTTCTGGAATGATGTTGATGAATGTTTGCAGAGCTTTGAAGCGAATGTGAATGTGGTAATGATGGGGGATCTGAATGCTAGAGTGGGAAATGTAGCAGCTGAAGGTGTAGTTGGTATGCATGGTGTGCCTGGAAGAAATGAAAATGGGAAACGAATGATAGGTGGGTGTGTTAAGCGAATGATGGTGATTGGGAATACCTTGTTTGAGAAGAAAGATATTTATAAGTATACATAGGTGGGACAGGAGAGTGGAAGGGTTGTTGACAGAGCACTGATGGACTATGTGGTTGTTTCCAGGAATGTAATAGGAAGATTGTTGGATGTGAGAGTTTTGAGAGAGGAGGGTGGAGATATGTCTGACCACTAACTGGTGGAGGGAAAGTTGAGATTTAGGTAAGAGATGGGTGAGAGCTAGGAGAGTTAGATGTGGCAGGGAGGTTTTGAAAGTAAGTGAGTTGGATAAAAGAGAGAAAATGATAGAGTATCCGGAGAAACTGAGAGATCAGTGGAATGCAGTGAAAGATCAGGAGAGTGGCAGTGTGGAGGAGGAATGGCAGTTGTTTAAGAGTGCTGTGGTGGGGCATGCAGAAGAGGTGTGTGGTGTGAGATGAGTGGGTGGTGGTGTAAGAAAGGGAAGTGAATGGTGGTGCGAGGAAGTAAGTATGGCTGTGGGTGAGAAAAGACATGCATATGAAGTGTAGTTGCAGGGGAAGGATGAGGTGTCAAATGAGAGGTATAAGGAAAAGAGGAATAGGGCGAGAAGGGTTGTGCGTGATGCTAAAGTGGCAGCAGATGAGAGGTGGGGTAGGCGGTTGACTAAGAATTTTCAAGAGAATAAGAAAATGTTTTGGAAGGAGGTGAAAAGGGTGCAAAAGGGAGTCTGGGAAGGAGGAGCGAGTAAAAGCAGGGGATGGAAGGATGTTAATTGAGATGGATGCAGTAAGGAAGAGATGGGTGGAGTATTTTGAAAGATTGTTAAATGTAGAGGGGGAAAGGGAGGCTGAGATTGTGGCAGATGGAAGGGTGCAAGGAATAGATGTGTTGGGAGAGTTGAATGAATCTTTGATCACGATGGAGGAAGTGCAAGAGGCAGTAAAGCAGATGAAAACAGGGAAAGCTGCAGGTATGGATGGGTGTGCTGTGGAATGCCTGAAATGTGGTGGAGCGACTATTGTTGACTGGATAGTAAGATTGTTGAATGTGTGCTTTGTGCAAGGTACGGTGCCAATTCACTGGGCAAGTGCTTGTGTGGTCCCACTGTATAAAGGTAAAGGGTGATAAGTATGAATGTACTAGCTTTAGAGGTATAAGTCTGTTGAGTGTTGTAAGTAAGGTGTATGGTAGAGTGTTAATTAAGAGAGTTAGAGAGGGTACAGAGGGAGTGATTGGTGATGTGCAGTGTGGCTTTAGGAGCGGGAGGGGATGTGTGGATCAGGTGTTTGCTGTGAGACAGGTGTGTGAAAAGTATTTAGCGAAAGGTAAGGATGTGTTTTGGGCATTCATGGATTTAGAGAAAGCATATGATAGAATTGATAGGGAGGCTTTGTGGAACGTTTTAGGATTGAATGGGCTGGATGGCAGGTTACTAAAAGGAGTGAAAAGTTTTTATGTAAATAGTAGAGCGTGTGTAAGAGTGGGAAATACTGTGAGTGACTGGTTTCCCGTGAGAGTGGGGCTGCGGCAGGGATGTGTGATGTCGCCTTGGTTGTTTAATATTGATATGGATGGTGTTGTAAGGGAGATGTGAATGCAGGAGTGTTAGGCGGAGGACTGAGTCTGGTGAATGATGGTAAAGAGTGGAATCTGAAGCAGTGGCTGATTCAGAGGAGAGATTGAGACAGTTGGTAGAGGAATTTGGAAGGGTGTGTGAAAGGAGAAAACTGAAAATAAATGAGAATAAGAGTAAAGTGATGAAGGGTACGAGGTTGGTAGATGGTAGGATGATGAATATAGTTTTGAATGGTGAGTTGCTTGAGGAGGTTGAGTGTTTTAAGTATTTAGGGTCACATGTTGCTGTGGATGGAAGAATAGATGCAGAAGTGAAGTTTAGAATGAATGAAGTTGGAAAGGTGCTGGGAGGAATGAAAAAAGTGTTTAGATGTCGTTCACTCAGAATGGATGTAAAGAGAAGGCTGTATAAGGGTACTGTGGTACCGACAGCATTATATGGGGCCGAAACATGGAATATGGGTGTAGCAGAGAGGAAAAGTTTGAATGTAATGGAGATGAGGTGTCTGAGGAGTATGTGTGGAGTGACACGTATGGATCGAGTGAGAAATGATGAAGTGCGAAGGAAAACTGGAATTGTTCGGGAGATGTCTGATCGAGTTGAACAGAGGGTGTTGCGATGGTTTGGGCATATGGAGAGAATGGATAATAAGCGATTGGTGAAAAAGATAACTAGATCTGATGTGAGAGGTGCAAGGCTGAGAGGAAGACCACGAATAGGATGGATGGACAGTGTGAAGAGAGCGTTGGATGCAAGAGGGTTGTCTATTGAACAAGGAAGAGTGGCTGTGCGTGACAGAAATGAATGGAGAGAAATTGTGATTAAATAAATGATGACGCAGCCCTGAGGGGATAGTCTCCTGCATTTTGTCTGATCAGCTGATCAGGTCAGGTGCGAGTAAGGGGCTGGATCCATTATGATGTGGCAGGGGTAAACCAGCTTTGCTGTCGGGCCCTGCTGCGGATGTCACTGACTGCACTGGGTAGTTGACCCTCGTGTGGTGTGGTGCGGTGAGGATCTGTCCCTTCTCCCCTTTAGGGCTAAGATGCAAATGAATGTGTATGAGTGGATGAGTAAATTGGTAGTGTGTTGACCTGTCTCGGCTACCTCCCGTTTCTTGAGCGAAGCAGCCTAGGTATATAGATAGATAGATAGATAGATAGATAGATAGATAGATACAAATGTTGGCCAAGCAGCAAAAACAAGCACCCCAAACAGTATAAGATCCTCAAATACCAGTACAGCAAGTACAAATGAACCCTCAAGGGAACAGAACCGTGCATACAACCAGTGGCATCCTCAGTGGGCTATCTAGAAGCCCATGACATTAAATGCATAGAGAAGTTCCTGTACTGTAACATCCAGGGTCTGTACCCCATGACCAATAAGAAAAAAGTACCCTTCCTTTCAGAAATGGCAAAAGAAAATGGTTATACATTTATGGCAGTTACAGAAACTCATTTAAGGGAAACATATTGGACCCAGAGGTACAGACTGATAATTATAAGCTTTTTCGAAGACAGGATAAACAGGAGCTACAGAAAGGTGGCAATATATGTAAGAATGGACCTCACCCCAAGTGCAGAGGTAATCCACAATGCCTCAGATGGAACAAATGAAGTACCGGTAGAGGCTAATTGAATTAAAAAATAGAAGGGATATTTTAATAATCATGTAGTGAGACCTGGAAGGAAGAGGATATTCGCAGGTTTAAACGTACAGAAATGACAATGATTAGGTGGATGTGCAGTGCGTCCCTGCGTGCAAGGCCTGGGGGGGCTGGGTTTACGATAGAAGAGTTGAGAGGTAGGATGGGACTGGAGTGTATTGGTGTTGTGATGAGGAGAGGTAGGCTGAGGTGGTTTGGACATGTGGAGAGGATGGGGGATGATAATTGGGTACAGAGGGTGAGAGGTGTTAATATTGGGGGAGGGGTTGGGAGGGGTAGACCGAGAAAGACATGGGACGAGGTCATTAAGTGTGACTTAAGGGTTAAGGGACTGAACAGGGAGGCTGCCAGGGATCGAGCAGCGTGGAGAGCCGCCATTAGGTGACCAAGGCCGACGCATGCAAGCATGTTGGAGCCTTCAAAAACGAAACGAAACGAAACGTATCGCCCTCCTAACTCTCCTGCAGCAGCTTTTTCTGCCCTACTACAGATACTTGAGGAGAAAATAAAAAATTCTGGGGAAGGAAAAAACAAAATAATTTTGGGAGATTTTAACTTCCCCAACATACAGTGGCCTGATAGGAATATCACTAGCAGCACGGCAGAAGAACAGTAACAAGCAAGAGCACTATTGGAATTCATGGATGACCAGTACCTGGAGCATGTAATCCAAGAACTAACTAGAAAAAATAACATCCTAGATCTGGTGATAACAAATAATTTAAACTCCATCCACAGCTACGACATCACAAAAACCGACTTCTCAGATCACAACATGGGGATAAAAGCATACCAGCAATATGTTTGCAGAAACACACAAGACAGAGGGGACTTCTTTTTTCTTTTTTTTAATGCAAGGAAGAAGGAACCAAAGGCCATGGGCCCGCATACCGTTCCTTCCAAGAAAAAACAAAAACAATACAAAAGAAAGCCAAAGTCAAGATCCATTCATTTTGAGATGCCTGGACACACTGCATTTGAAAGACTGGAGATTATAGGAAGTAGGGAATACAGACAGAGGAAGACTGTACAGACATATCCCTCAGAAATCTCAACTTTTTCAGCAATCAGATAAACTGGGAAACTGCATAGAGAACTTGACAGTATGGAGTGGAGTCAACACTATGGTGATCATAACACACCAGGGGAGGTACTTAACTCGTTCCCAGAAGTATGCAGAGAAATATGTATCAGACATATACCAGCAAGGAAGCCACACAAGAGGAACAATATCCCACAAGACAGAAAAATCCTCATGAGAAAACGATGCTGAATAAGCAACAAACTAAAAAATACAATGTCCGCCAATCATCACCTGGAACTTGAAAAATGGATAACTGAGACAGAAGACAAATTAAAGGAATCACACGAAAAACAACAGGAATTCGAGGAAGCAAAAGCAGTATCAGCCATCAAAAATAATCAAGTACTGTACTTCTACGCATACACAAGGAAGAAGCTGGTCATTAAAGAGAACACTGGACCTCTGGAAAATGAGGACGGCACACTCATTACCGATCACCAAACTATCGGAGAAGCCCTGAAAGACCAGTATGATAGCATTTTCAGTACGCCAATGGAGGACTAAAAGGTATACTCTCCACAGGAATTTTTCACCATGGACCCCGAGGAAAATAACAAACTAATGGATATAAAACTCAGTACAAATGATGTAATAAAAGCTACAAGTGAGCTCTCAACCAGTTCTGCTCCAGGTCCAGACAACATCCCAACCATCCTCCTGAAACAGTGCAACAGTCTTACATACCCTCTCTACACCCTTTTTAGACATTCACTTGACATGGGAGAATTACCTCAAAAATTAAAAGACGGCACAGTAACACTCATCTACAAAGGAGGCTCTAAAGGACTGGTAAAGAACTACAGACCAGTAGTACTAATATCCCACATAGTGAAAATAATGGAAAGAATTATAAGAAGGAAACTGGTGGACTTTTTAGAGAGCGAAAAAAGCTAAATCCGGGACAGCATGGTTTCAGAAAGGGAGATCGTGCCTCTCTGAACTGCTGGAACACTTGGAAAGATATTGCATGATGTAAACAATGATTGCAGTGTGGATATAATATATCTAGATTTCTCAAAAGCCTTCGACAAAGTTGATCACGGCATACTCCTCCAAAAACTGAAAAGTGCTGGCACTGATGGCAAGTTGGGGATCTGGCTCCATACCTTTCTACAAGATAGAAGTCAAAGTATATATGTGAGTGGCAAGAGATCCAGCAACTCCACAGTCATTAGTGCTGTCCCCCAAGGGTCCATGCTTGGACCGATCCTGTTCCTCATTATCTCAAAAGCCTTCGACAAAGTTGATCACGGCATACTCCTTCATAAACTGAAAAGTGCTGGCACTGATGGCAAGTTGGGGATCTGGCTCCATACCTTTCTAAAAGATAGAAGTCAAAGTATATGTATGAGTGGCAAGAGATCCAACAACTCCACAGTCATTAGTGGTGTCCCCCAAGGGTTCATGCTTGGCCCAATCCTGTTCCTCATTATCTATCTATCTATCTACTGGCAGACGCCTTAATCCCGTATGGGATGGCCACAAACAATTCGCCTCCATGTCACTCTGTCTCCCGCCATTTCACTGCCCTGCTCCTAGCTCATACCCCCCTCTCTCATATACCTCTCCACTCCATCCCTCCATCTCATCCTTGGCCTCCTCCTCCTCCCTCTCCCCCCCTCCACCTCACTCACATACACTCTCCTCATCAGTCTCTCACTCTCCATCCTCTCCACATGCCCAAACCACCTTAATGTGTTTCTCCTAACACTTCCTATCACATGCACATCGACACCACAACGTTCCTTCACTTCCTCATTTGTCAGTCTGTCTCTCCATGTGACTCCACATGCTCCTCTCAAATAACTCATTTCCTCATTATGAATGGGGATATTGACAACAACTTTGAGCATGTAAAAGCCACCTCATTCGCTGATGACACTAGGATCTGTGGAAAGATTAATTTTGAGAGGGACACTGAAAAGCTCCAGAGGGACCTGAACAAAATATTTGAGTGATTAAATCTGAGAGGGACACTGAAAAGCTCCAGGGGGACTTGAACAAAATATTTGAGTGGGCAACAGGCCCACAACTAACAACATGATGTTCAACCCTGAAAAATTTGAAGTAATGAGGTACAGTATGGACCAGTCACACACCAGGACATACTACGCTGGACCACAAGCCACTGAGGAAAAGACATCCCTACAAGACTTGGAGATACATATAACTAATGGTTTCACCTTCAATGAACATATCGAAAAAATATCCAAAGATGCAAGCAGAATGACAGAGTGGATTCTGCGAACATTCCACACCAGACTCCCTGAACATCTATTACAGTAAACCTTGCATAAGCCGAACTTTTAGAAGCCAGAATCATCAGTTAGCCGAACTCAGGCCGAGACCACGCATGAAAGTAGGCCGAAATGCGAAAGTAGGGGGAGAAATGGTGCCAAGCGGACTCATGGCGCCAGTCTGCTGCTTGCTTTTGGAGACAGTAGTTGCGCCATTCTTACTGTCATTTAGTGCTGAACAGTGCTCTCCTTTTGCCTTCTGCCTTGCCATGGAAGGTTCATAGCTTAAAAGAAGTGATACTGGCACCTCTAGTCGTAAAGGAATGAAGCTAAAAAAAAAAAAAAATGTGCGCATGTGACAGTGTAGTGATCATGATTAAAGTTCAGTACAGTACTATTATTAATGGGGGTAGGGGGGTTTTTCAAGAATTCTCCCCCAGTATCCCTGCTTGTCGTAAGAGGCGACTAAAAGGGTTGGTGGTGGGTTAGTGCCCCACCCCGTAAAAACAACTAACTAAAAATACAAACAGGAAGCCTCGGACCAGGACTGACCAAAAGTTGACGACAAAGGAATGGACAAAGGACGAGATTAAGATTGCGACCTGGAATGTGAGGGGTATGAATGATGAGGTGAAAGAGAGAGAGATTGTACAGGTGCTTGAGAGTGCGAAAGTGGATATATGTGGAATAACTGAAACTAAATGGCGAGGTGAGAGTGTGAGAGAATGGGAATATGGATGGGGTATATGCGCGGGAGTGGGTGAGAATGAGAGGGCGAAAGAAGGAGTGTGTATTGTTGTGAGCAACAGGTGGAAGGAGAATGTAAGAGAGTATGGATCAGTTGGGTCAAGGATTGTGTGGGTAAGAGTGAAAGTAGGACTACAAATGTGGGCAATTGTGTGCGTGTATGCTCCAACGCAAGATCGTGTAAGTAGAGTGAGAGAAGAGTTTTGGACAAATGTGGAAGCTTGCTTGGAAAAGTTTGAAAGGAATGAGAGAGTGTTTCTGATTGGAGATATGAATGGAAAAGTAGGGAATGAGAAGGTGGATGGAGTGGTTGGTGAGTGGGGTGTGCCTGCAGAGGTGGATGAGAATGGCAGTGCTTTAGTGGACATTTGTGCTGGGAGGGGGTTGGTGATAGCCAATACCCTCTTCAGGCACAAAATAATCCATAGGTATACATGGCGAGTGGTGAGAAGAGAGGACGGGGGAATGAATGAACGGAAGGCAATGATTGACTATGTGTGTGTGGATGAAAGGATGAGAAGATGTATAATGGATGCAAGAGTATATAGAGGTTTGGGGAGTGGACTTTCTGACCACCACTTGGTGGTGGCCAGAATCAGAATCCAAACAAGATGGAGGAAGAGAAGAAGGGAAAGACAGGAGGAAGTATTTGTTACAAGGAGGGTAGAAAAGTTACAAGAGGATGGAATAAAGGCCGAATATAGAATGGAAGTGGAGGAACGATTGGGTAAATATAGATTGGAGCAGATGGGGGACGGGGAGGCTGTGTGCAAGGTATTGACAGAAGAAATCTGTGCAGCATGTGAGGTGGTGTGTGGGGTGAAGAGGAGACGAAAGGGGGTTCAGGGAACAGCATGGTGGACCGAAGAGGTGAGAGAGGCTGTGGCACAAAAGAAGAAAGCATATAATGAGTGGATGAGAAACAGGGGCAACGAAGAAGCTGAGAGACGGACAAGAGAGTTATATGTAGTGAGGAGGAGAGAGGTGAAAAGATTAGTAAGAGAGAGTAAGAAGAGAGTGGATGAGGAATTTGGAAGGAATTTGAGTGCAAAGTGGAGGGAATGTAAGAAAATGTTCTGGAAGGAGGTAAAGAGAGCTAGACAGGGTGCCAACGAAGGCAGTGGGGGTGTGAAAGATAAAAATGGTAGATTACTAGTGGACAAGGGAGAAAAAGTAAACAGATGGAGAGAACACTTCAGTGAACTGTTGAACATAGAGAATGAAAGTAATGCAAGTATAAGTGGCTGAGGAATGGCAGGGAGAAGGAGGGTTGTGAGAAGAGAGGAAGAAATCACCAGGATGGAAGTGGTGGAAGCAATGAAGAAAGTTAAAATGGGGAAAGCCCCAGGAATTGATGGAGTGTGTGGTGAAATGCTGAAGCATGGGGGAGAGATAGTAATAGAATGGATGTGGAAGGTGTGCAGATTGGCTTGGGAGGAGGGTAGAGTCCCAGAGGATTGGAAGTCAGGTATAATTATTCCTCTGTACAAAGGAAAAGGGGAAAAAGCAGTGTGTGGTAATCATAGGGGCATTTGCCTTCTCAGTGTAATAGGAAAAATATATGGTAGGATACTTATTGACAGAGTTAGGGAAATTACTGAGGAATTAGTTGGAGAAGAACAAGGAGGTTTTAGGAAGGGAAGAGGTTGTGTAGACCAGATATTCATTCTTAGATCCGTAGTGGAAAAGTTTCTAGAGAAGGGCAAGAAGTTGTATGCAGCCTTCATGGATCTGGAGAAAGCATATGACAGGGTGGATAGACAAGGTTTGTGGAAGGTATTAAGAATATATGGAGTGGATGGGAAGTTGTTGAAGGCAGTGAAGAGTATGTATGAGGGTGCTAAGGCTGCAGTGCGTGTGGATGGCAAACTGAGTGAATCTTTCCATTTGAAGGTTGGATTGAAACAAGGATGTGTCATGTCTCCATGGTTGTTCAATCTGTATATGGATGGGGTTATAAAAGAGATACAAGGTCGGGCAGTGGATGTTGGAGCGGCCCTAGTGAGAGAGGGCAGTGTTTGGAAACT